>CAUYRH010002552.1:0-11858 GCA_963574655.1 Perodicticus potto
AAGTAGCTGGGACTACAGGCGCCCGCCATAACACCTGGCCATTTTTTGGTTGCAGTCGTCATTGTCAATTGGCGGGCCCGGGCTGGATTCGAACCCGCCAGCTCAGGTGTACATGGCTGGAGCCTTAGCCTGTTGAGCCACAGGCGCCAAGCCAAGGAAAAGAATGTTTATGGACTCTGAAAGAGATCTTAAAAACTTAATTCTGGATAATACAAAAGTCTTGCCTCTCAAACCTTGTCATTAATAGGGGACTTCAGTCAGAGCCATAGTTGCCCAATAATATGAATTTCCAAGTCATGTATAAATATATCATGAACACGTGTGTCATTTAACTCATTAATTTATGAGGAAACCAGTAAGATGTTACAGTTGGTTCAAAGAATTAAAAGAACTACACATGTACAGGCTATAAGAATTCTGATGAATTTAAATGTATTTGCAATACCAGCCTATCAATAGAGTGATAACCATTTGCATTCCACTAGACACAATTTACTTGCATTTCTATGGAAAAGAATGATTTGCATTATTATCAATTTCCCACAACCTAGAGAGTTGCAAAATATCTCAAGGATAATAAAAGGTGAAGATAACACCCTGAGGAGAACTCTAAACAGGAGAACACCCAGTAATCTTTTTATTTTTTATTTTTTGAGACGGAGCCTCAAGCTGTCACCCGGAGAGAGTGCTGCCACAACGCCTGGCCATTTTTTGGTTGCAGCCGTCATTGTTGTTTGGCAGGCCCAGGCTGGATTCGAACCCACCAGGTGTACGTGGCTGGCGCCGTAGCCAGTTGAGCCACAGGCGCCGAGCCAACACCCAGTAATCTTTAATGCCTTGATAAAGTCATTCTTATAATTTTTTTCTGATGCCAGCAATATATGTTTGGCTAATATATCCAAGGATCTTTATGAAAATCTTGATTATATTTGGAAAATATGACCTGAATCATTGAAGATTTCCATCTTTTTTCTCTATATGGCTGATTCAAAAGAGGGTAGTGTGCTTTTGAGTGAGGAGACTGAGTTTGGGTTCAACCTCACTGCTCTATAGTTGAAGGGGCCCAGTCACTTCTCTCTGAGCCCATACCTTCTGGCTTACAAAGTGGAGCCAATATAATTCACACTGGGTACCCCAAGATACAGGGGTTTTCTTTCCCTATTCTTTTTTTTTTTTTTTTTGAGACAGAGCCTCAAGCTGTCACCCTGGATAGAGTGCTGTGGCATCACAGCTTACAGCAACCTCCAATTTCAGGGCTCAAGCTAGTCTCTTGCCTCCACCTCCCAATTAGCTGGGACTACAGGCGCCTGCCACAACGCCCGGCCATTTTTTCTTTTTGGTTGCAGCCATTGTTGTTTGGCGGGCCCAGGCTGGATTCGAACCCACCAGCTCAGGTGTATGTGGCTGGTGCCTTAGTCTGTTGAGCCACAGGCGCCAAGCCTTCTTTCCCTATTCTTGAAACTAGTCCCAAACCTTCCTAAGGCATGTCAGTATTTTCCAGTAGCAAAGGCTGCCCATTTCAGCTCCATGGTGCTTCTATACCTCTGACATCTGAACTCAAGTGGATGGAGTTTTGTTTGTGTAAAGGTGTTCAACTTGTGGCCCATGGGCTGCATGTCTATTATGTAAAGACTTTTTTGCTTAGCCATGGTGGCAGATGTCACGAAAATTATGCACAGACTTTTTTTTTTTGCACATTAGCTTTCCTTAGTGTTTGTGTATTTAATATGTGGTCCAAGACAATTCTTTTTATTCTAATGTGGCAAAGAGAAGCCAAAAGGTTGGACACCCCTGGTAGAACAAACCATGTGGAAGAGGTGGCCACACTCTTCTTTGGAGAAAAATGAAACCTGGCCCCACAATATCAGACGACTTTGGGGATGTAGGTAGGAGGGGATGTCAATGGGCCTAGTGCACAGCTAAGAAGAGATTTGGTTGAGAGGAAGATTTGGAATAAGCCAGGGGTTCCTGCTCTAGAATGGATGGTCATCTGAAAATCTCATGAAAACCACACACTCTCTCGCCGGAAAAATCTATGTGTCTATGCTGGTAGATGCTGTACCTGGGTTTTCCCTGGAGGTGCTGGGCTTGGTATAGAGCTCCCTCCTCAGCCACTGCCCTTCAGCAAGTGTCTCTAGCTTCATAGGAACTGGGGCCAGACTCAGGGGGAAGTGAGATGTGGCAGGTGAAGTGCCTTCTGAGCTACTTCCCTGTAACTTAAAGGATGGGGCCAGGTGGGCCTCTGTGGTTTAGATGAGACTCAGGCCTCTTAGAACCTAGCCTGTCTTGCCCAGTGGTGTGAGGTTACCCCAAGTCTCCATTACGCCAATCTTTGAGTTCCATACATCAAAGGGCAGAATTGGGGGACAGGGAGGTGGGAAGACTTCCAAAGGAAAGACATGGGGCTTTGACACTCTCTCCTGTTCATAGGGACTCCTGGGATGGTAAAGAATGTGCACTTTGTAGCCAGTTTGGGATTTGTGTCAGCCATGGAATTGCATCACTCAGCTCTCTCTTCAAAAAGAACTTACTATTCAGCTGTGTATTTGTTTGCTAGGGCAGACATAACAAAGTAGCACAAACTGGGCAGCTTAAAATAACAGAAATGTATTGTCTCCCAGTTCTGGGGGCCAGTATCTGAAATCAAGGTGTCAGCAGGGCCACGCTCCTTGTGAAGGTGCTAGAGTGGGCTCTAGTCCATGCCTCGCCCAGCCTCTGGAAGCCTCAGGTGTTCCTGGGCTTGCAGGTGCATCGTTCCGATGCTCCATCTTCACACAGTGTTCTTCCTGTGTCTCTGTCTCCACATGGCCATCTTCTCATAAGAACAGCAGTCATATTAGTTTAGGGACCCACCCTACTCGAGTAGGGCCCCTCTTAATTAATTATATCTGCAATGACTCTAATTCCAAATAAAGTCACATTCAGAGGAACTAGGAATTAGGGCTTCAATGTATCTTTTTGTAGGGAATATAATTCAACCCCATAGCAAGCTACAGGGAGGCTTGTTAGGGGACCTGCTCCAGCTGCAGCACCCTTGAGTGAACACACTGTCCCCACCTCTCAACCAGTGGCTGAGCACAACAAGGGTACTATCTAGGGCCTAGTGTGGACTCCTCTCACAGGCAGTTTTGGTTTTGACACAGAGTCTTATTCTGTTATCCCAGGCTAGAGTGTTATGGCCTCATAGCTCACAGCAACCTCGAACTCCTGGGCTTAAGTGATCTTCTTATCTCAGCCTCCCGAATAGCTGGGACTATAGGCACCTGACACAATACTTGGCTGTTTTATTTTTTACATTTAGTAGAGATGGGGTCTTGCTCTTGCTCAGCCTGGTCTCAAACTCTTGTGAGCGCAGGCAATCTACCCACCTTGACTTCCCAGAGTGCTAGGATTGTCTTTGTCCTGGAAGAACCTCACTGGGTCCAAGGAAGCCTTATCACATCTATGTCAGAGTCTGAAGGCTCTCCTTGTCTCATCCTGTTCCTTTTCCTTCATCTTTCAAAGCCATTGTCTCCCACTATTTTATACTCCTAACTCCATACCTTTGCCTTCTTTCTAAAGCCCAAAACTGGTATAGGAGGTAAGATGGGTTTATTTACTGGATCACTTACTTCACTGCCCAGCTGTCAATGAAGACTCCATTCCAATTGTGTGTGGAGCACAGATAGTCCCTGGCATAAGGTGATGGTTTCTTTGGTAACGACTTGGAAGAGGCCTTTGGTAGAGAGAACACTCTGGTCATGCAATGATCCAGGTGTTTGAAAAGAGTGGAAGGATGATGTAGACAAGGACACCGAAATTAGCTAGCTCTGTTAATTTATATTGATTCCACACAGAGATAATGAAAAGCTGAAGGTATTTAAAAAACAAAAATTAGGCTGGGCATGGTGACTCACACCATGAATTCCTAGCACTCTGGGAAGTGAAGGCAGGGGATCCCTTGAGCTCAGGAGTTCAAGATCAACCTGAGCAAAAGTGAGACCCTGTCTCTATTAAAAATAGAAAAAAATTGCTGGGTATTATGTTGGGAGCCTGTAGTCCCAGCTACTTGGGAGGCTGAGGACTTACACTCAAGAGTTTGAGGTTGCTGTGAGCTAGGCTGACTCCACAGCACTCTACCCAGGATAACAGAGTGAGACTCTGACTAAACAACAACAAAAATTAAGTGTGAAAGGAGTCCTGGGTGGCTTAAAATAAGCCCATATCTCCTGCAGAGGTCTAGCAGAAAAAGCTTAAGAGTATGGAGCTTCAAAGATGATAGAATGCTTGACTGAGGCAAGTCTCTTAAGCCAAAGTCATGTCCCTGGTTGGGAAAACCTGGGACCTGACACATAATATGGGGACACATGGAAATGGGACCCATATATTTTGGCTCCTTAGGTTCCTCTGTACTATTAGAGCATGCATGTGGCTCACCCTGCCCTAACAAGAGATTGCAGCTCCCCACTCCATCTTTGTGCAGCAAACACTGCAGAGTCTGCTCCCCCATCAGGCAACCAGATCCCCCTTCAAAAGTTCACCCTCTGGTTGGATGCAGTGGCTCACACCTATAATCCTAGCCCTCTGGAGGCCAAGGCGGGTGGATTGCATGAGCTCAGGAGTTCAAGACCAGCCTTAGCCAAAGCGAGACCCCATTGCTGACCCCGTCTCTACTGAAAATAGAAAAACTAGCCAGGTTTTGTGTCAGGGGCTTGTAGTCCCAGCTACTTGGGAGGCTGAGGCAGGAAGATCACTTGAGCCCAAGAGTTTGAGGTTGTTATGAACGATGGTGCCATGGCACTCTAGTCTGTGTGACAGAGTGAGATTCTCTCTCAAAACAAAAACAAACACCCCCCCCCCCCAGAAGTCTACCACCATCTCCTTTCCTGGCTGCTACTGATTATTAGAGTTAAGTTGCATCATGACCCGATCAGGGTTTTATCTGAGAGGAAAGAGATTATACCTCAAATGGACTGCAATAATTACACAGCATATAATGCAATAGACTGTATTTTAAGCGTGCTGGGTCAAGGGGTCCAGAACTTAAGCCTGAGATTTAAGTCTCTGCAAAAATTCCAGGGAATGGTGCAAAGTTGCTATTCAGGAGGCTCTTAGAAGCCTGGAGAAAATGACCCATGCCAAGCAGGTTGAAATACCTGAATTGCTAAGGCACAGAGTGTAGAAAGGGATTAAGAGTCTCAGAGAAGTGGACCTGTCAGAGTGGATATGTTATATAAGGCCAGAAGACCCATCAGAGGTTTAAAGTCCATGGAAAAACCCACAAAAGTCTCAGCGCCCGTAGCACAGTGGTTATAGCACCAGCCACATACATTGAGCTGGCAGTTTCGTACCCGGCCCGGCCAACTAAACAACGATGACAACCGCAACAAAAAATAGTTGGGCGTTGTGGCAGGTGCCTATAGTCCCAGCTACTTGGGAGGCAAGAGAACAGCTTAAGCCTAAGAGTTGGAGGTTGCTGTGAGCAGTGACGCCATGGCACTCTTCTGAGGGTGAGATAGACTCTGCCTCAAAAAAAAAAAAAAACAAAACAAAAAAACCCCACAAGAGATATCATTCACCAACTTGTCAGGAATGTGTTGGTGAGAAGGGAACAAATGTCATTAAGTAGTTCAATGGTGGCTGGGCACAATGGCTCACTCCTATAATCCTAGTGCTCTGGGGGCTGAGGCAGGTGGATTGCTTGAGCTAGGAGTTTGAGACCAGGCTGAGCAAGAGCAAGATCCCATCTCTACTAAAAATAGAAAAACTAGCTAGGTATGATGGCACATGCCTATAGTCCTCAGCTACTTGGGAAACTGAGGCAAGAGGATTGCTCAATCCTAAGAGTGTGAGTTTGCTGTGAGTTGTGACACCATGGCACTCTCTACCCGGGGTGACAGAGTGAGACTCTCTCTGTCTTAAGGGGGAAAAAAAGAAGTTTAGAGGTGACTTTCTTCTTGCAAGCCAGAGATAATGGCACATGGAGACGAGATGGTCACAGAGCTTGGTTCATTGGTATCTATGGGGGTGATGGAACTCCTTATAAAAGTCAGGAGGTCATGCTTATTGTAACAACCAGCAGAGTTAGAGGGAGAGCTAAGGAGCTTTACCTACAGACAACTGTGGAGATGGTTAAGCATCACTACAGGCAAAATAAATGAGCAGCCGATGAAGAAAGGAAGAATGTTTAAGCAAGAGGTTCAGTGTGGTTGTCCCAGTAAAATGTCATAATCTCTTGCCTGGTTTCTGGACCTGATCCAGTTTTTAAATTTTTTTTTTGAGACAGAGTCTCATTTTGATGCCCTCGGTAGAGTGCCATGGCATCATAGCTCACAGCAACCTGAAACTCTAGGACTCAAGTGTTCCTCTTGCCTCATCCTCCTAAGTAGCTGGGACTATAGGTGCCCACCACAATGCCCAGCTATTTTTTAGAGATGAGGTCTCGCTCTTGCTTAGGCTGATCTCAAACTCCTGAGCTCTAGTGATCTGCCTACTTCGGCTTCCCAGTGTGCTAGAGTTACAGGCACGAGCCACTGCGCCCAGCTTTTGATTCAGTTTTTTGATCTTTGTGTAAGTAGAAGGGAGAACCTGTTGACTGAAGAGGTGGATAGGTATCTAGGAGAGAGGACTGTAATAGCCAGTATGTACTGTAAGGATCTTCCCAGTCCTTCATTGGAGAGACTGATGGTCTTTTACTCAGTGTCTGCAGAAATGGCAATACTGAGACCTTTCTAGGACCACTGGACCCAGGGGCTGAGTAGGCTCTGATACCTAAAGACCTGAGGTGTCATTATGGCCTGTCTATTAAAGTGAGGACATATGAGGTCCAAGTAATGAGAAATGGAGTCCAGCTTAGAATGGACCCACCTGGGCACATGAGACTACTCAGTAGCCATGTCTCTGGTCTCTGAATGTATAATGGGGTTGACATACGTGGCAGATGAAGTAATCCCCACTTTAGGTCCTTGACCTGTGGGATAGGAGCTGTCACAGTAGAGATGGCCAAGTGGCAGCCTCTGACACTGCTCCCCGCCAACGCCTTCCTCCCACCCTCTATTCTCCACATCCCCACACCTCTCCAAGATACTAAGTCAAAAAACAATATTGCAATGGGCAGAGGGGAGATAGATATCACAGTAGTTCCCTCTTATCTGCAGTTTCGCTTGTAGCAGTTTCAGTTACCCATAGTCAACATTAGTCTGAAGATATGAAATGGAAAATTACAGAAATAAACAATTTTTTTAAATAAAAAAAATTGTATTTACTTAGAAGCATTCAGAATGTCAACAAAACAGCTGCAACTTTTTTTTTTTTTTTTTTGCAATTACAGAGTGGTATTCAGTTAACAGAACAATTATTTTGTATAAGCTGCACCAGAGACAACTTAAGATGAAAAACTACCATCCCCACATATAACTAATTTGTGCTGTGCACCAGCAAGAACCTGCTTTAAATTTCCATGCCAATTTATAACTCCTATACTGTATCAGGCAAGGTTAGTGGCTATCGAAAATACCACTAGGACAGGGCTATCTAAAGATACATTTAGTAGTGTGTTAACTATACAAAAAAAGACACTGTACATCTTAAAAACAAATCTTACACACCCTTACATTTCAATTTCTTTCTTTCTTTTTTTTTTTTTGAGACAGAGCCTCAAGCCCTCACCCTGGATAGAGTGCCGGTGCATCACAGCTCACAGCAATTTCCAATTCATGGCCTAAAGTGGGTCTCTTACCTCTGCCTCCCACGTAGCTGGGATTACAGGCGCCCGCCACAACGCCCGGCTGTTTTTTGGTTGCAGCCGTCATTGTTGTTCAGTGGGCCTGTGCTGGATTCGAACCCGCTAGCTCAGGTGTACGTGGCTGGTGCCTTAGCCCGTTGAGCCACAGGCGCTGAACCCAATTTTTTTCTTTAAAAGGAGTGATTTGTGTACAGGGAGGTTAAATGCTTTATAGACAAGACAAAACAAAACTGCTCTAGAACCAACTTATCCATCATCATCTTCATCTTCCTCCTCTTCCTTCTTTTTCTTGCTTTTTTCAGCCTTGACGACTCCCTTTTTTGCTGCGACAGGCTTTCCTTTAGCTCGGTCTGCAGCAATATCCTTTTCGTATTTTTCCTTCAGCTTTGCAGCCTTCTTTTCATAAGGCTGCTTGTCATCTGCAGCAGTGTTAGTCCATATCTCTCCTAGCTTTGCAACATCACCAATGGATAGGCGGGGATTGTTCTCCTTTGATTTTTGGGCGATACTCAGAACAGAACAAGAAAAAGGCTGAAGGAGGCCTCTTGGGTGCATTGGGATCCTTGAACTTCTTTTTTGTTTTCCCTTTAGGAGAGATATAGGTTTTCATTTCTCTTTCATAATGGGCCTTGTTTGCCTTTGCCATACCTTCAAATTTTTCTTTCTCTTTACCAGACATGGTCTTCTACCTCTCTGAGCACTTCTTAGAAAACTCTGAGAAGTTTTTTTTTTTTGTGGTTTTTGGCCCGGGGCTGGGTTTGAACCTGCCACCTCTGGCATATGGGGCCGGCGCCCTACTCCTTTGAGCCATAGGCGCTGCCCCAAAACTCTGAGAAGTTGACTGAAGCATCTGAGTGTTTCTTCTTGTGCTTCTCCCGACAAGTTTGCACAAAGAATGCATATTATGACGTTTTGCCTCTCAGCTTTTCAGGATCTCATTTCTCCATGTTTAGTTATTTTTCCTCAGTGAGGCACAGAATCGCCCAGTGCCCATCTGGCTCTCACTTGCCCCGGTGCTGTCTCTATGGAGCTCAAAGTACTGCCAGAAATAAACAATTCTTTTTTTTCTTTTTCTTTCTTTTTTTTTTTGCGTTTTTTTTTTTTGGCCAGGGCTGGGCCTGAATCCGCCACCTCCGGCATATGGGGCTGGTGCCCTACTCCTTTGAGCCACAGGCACCGCCCTAGAAATAAACAATTCTTAAGTTTTAAATTGTGCACCATTCTGAGTGGTATGATGAAATCTCGTGTTGTCCTGCTCTGCTCTATCCAACCCAGGACACTAATGGTCCCTTTGTCCAGGGCATCTGTACTATCTACGCCTTTGCCTGTTCCTGTATAGGAAAACATGGTGTCTATAGGGCTTCGTACCATCTGCTGTTTTAGGCATTCATGGGGGGGGTCTTGGAACATATCTCCTGGGGTTAAGGAGGGCCTATTGTAATGCTATCCTTAAAGGTCTCAAGATGTAGTGGTCCATCTGGTTTCTGTAGGAGACAGATCGATAAATTACACCTAGGTTTCTGATTGATGTGTATACAGCATCTGAGGGATGGTCCCATTTTGCACAGTCTTGCCATAAACTGGGCTCAAGTTTTTCCCTTCTCTTTTATGCAGTGGTGGCCAGGCACAGTGGCTCAAGCCTGTCATCCTAGGAATCTGGGAGGCTGAAGCAGGTGGATTGCTTGAGCTCAGGAGTTTGAGACCAGCCTTAGCAAGAGTGGGACCCATCTCTACTTTAAAAAAAAAAAAAAGGAAAAGAAAAGAAAAGAAAAATTAGCTGGATGTTGTGGTGGGCACCTGTGGTCCCAGCTACTCAAGAGGCTGAGGCAAGGGGATCACTTGAACCTGGGAATTTGAGGTTGCTGTGAGCTATGATGCCATGGCACTCTACACAGGCTGACAGAGTGAGACTCTGTTTCAAAAAACAAAAAACAAACAAATAAAACCCCAGTGGTACTAGAGCCCCAGAGAGCTATAGGTCTGAGCTGAGTCACACCTAGAGTGTGACTGTGGACAACTGAAAGCTTTACCAAATAGGAGACCAGACACGGCTGCTGTGCTGGTCTTCTCTCTCTGCTAGAACAGATTAATATGGTATCAGGTACATTGTATACAACTATGGATTTGGTATATATGTTATTTTCTATCCCAGTCAGGAAAAAGATAAAAAGGCAATTCATAGTCACACCAAATGAACAACATCTACATTCCTAGTTTCATCCCAGGGCTTGTTAATTCTCTTGCTCCTTGTCACAATACAGGCAAAGAGTGGTTGACTATCCAGACACACCGCAGAACACCACATTAATCCATTACAGCTGAGTCCTTACACTGATGAGCCGGAGGTGACTAGCACACTGGAGAACTTGGAAAGACATGTGCTCCAGAGAGTGAGAGACAAGCCATATAAACACTCATGCCTCTGCCACATCAGTAAGGATTTTAGAGATCTAGGAGTCAGAGGCATATTAGAACATCCAATCTAGAGCAAAAGATAGATGGTTGCCTTTTTTTTTTTTTTTTTTTTGAGACAGAGCCTCTAGCTGTCACCCTGGATAGAGTGCCGTGGCATCACAGCTCACAGCAACCTCCAATTCCTGGGCTCAAGCGAGTCTCCTACCTCTGCCTCCCAAGTAGCTGGGACCACAGGTGCCCGCCACAACGCCCGGCCATTTTTTGGTTGCAGCCGTCATTGTTGTTTGGCGGGCCCAGGGCTGGATTTGAACCCGCCAGCTCAGGTGTACGTGGCTGGCGCCTTAGCCCGTTGAGCCACAGGCGCCGAGCCAGATGGTTGCCTTTTGCTTCTGCCACCATAAAGTGCCAGTTAGACCTCATTGTGTCTTGGAGGCACACATTTTTTTCTTTCTTTTTTTTTTTTTTGCGGTTTTTGGCTGGGGCTGGGTTTGAACCCGCCCAACACCTCCGGCGTATGGGGCCAGTGCCCTACTCCTTTGAGCCACAGGCGCTGCCCAAGGCAAACATTCCTAACCCGGGATGCTGCTCCAGTCCTTATATTGGATGACAGGAAAGGTACCCATCTCTGAGTGGGGCCTGGAGCAGGAAAGGGCTCTGTAGTAGGTCCAGACTGAAGGGCAAGTAGCCCTGCCATTTGGGCCATGCAATCCAGCAGTTCTTGATGTTAAAGATGTCAACGTGGAGCCAGGCAAGGTGGCTCATGCCTGTAATCCTAGCACTATGGGAAGCCGAGGCAGGTGGTTTGCCTGAGCTCACAGGATTGAGACCAGCCTAAGCCAGAGCAAGACCTCATCTCTAAAAACAGTTGGGCAGAAACAGTCGGATACCCACGGCCGCCGCTGCCCCCGGGTTGAGGCCTGCCTGGTTACCAGCAGGACTCCGGCGTGTGCCGGCAGCCCCTGCTCCTCCGCCTGGGACCGGGAAAGGAATAATTTAGCATCCTTTAGACCTGATCTTTGGACTTTTCATCATTAAGGCATTGACCAGCACTACTTGGATGAATTTGACCATCTCTTAGAAATGAGAATTAAGTTGCCATGAATGAATAAACCAGTTCTTTCTTGTTTGGAGCAATGCTGAAATTCCAAGAGGCTGCTAAGTGTGTGAATGGATCAACACTCATTTCCAATTGTTCAGAGACCTTGATAGCAAGAAGATATGTGCTTCAACAGAAACTTGGCAGTGGAAGTTTTGGAACTGTCTATCTGTTTTAAACAAGAAAGCCAAACAAGGAGAGGAACTATGGAAACTCCTCAAGGCAGAAGCTATACCTGTGATAACTAGAGTATCTTGTACAGATCAGGGACCCCACACATACGTACCAATTTTAGAACCCAGAATTAAGGTTGCACAGATGTGGAAGACAAGAGGCCTCGTGGAAGACAAGAGGCCTCGAGGAAGCCACGTCCTGGGCCCAGGGAACGCAGTCCAGGGCTCACGGGGAAGCAAGACCAGACCTATGAAAAGGTACTGAAAGAAATCTCTGTTGGAGCACTAAACCCAAATGAGACTGTAGAAACCAATTTGGAAGCCCAGCTACTCTCCAAGCTGGACCACCCAACTATTGTCAAGTTCCATGCAAGCTTTGTGGAACAAGATAATTTCTGCATTATCACAGAATACTGTGAGGTGAGACTCCTCTCTTGGAAGTCTTTAAAAA
>CAUYRH010002553.1:0-24158 GCA_963574655.1 Perodicticus potto
AAGATATCTGTACCAGAATGTTTATTGCAGCCCAATTCATAATTGCTAAGTCGTGGAAGAAGCCCAAGTGCCCATCGACCCACGAATGGATTAATAAATTGTGGTACATGTATACCATGGAATACTATGCAGCCTTAAAGAAAGGTGGAGACTTTACCTCTTTTGTGTTTACATGGATGGAGCTGGAACATATTCTTCTTAGCAAAGTATCTCAAGAATGGAAGAAGTAGTATCCAATGTACTGAGCCCTAATATGAAGCTAATTTATAGCTTTCCTATGAAGGCTAAAACCCAATTATAGCACAAGAATACAGGGAAAAGGGAAAGGGAGGGAAGGGGAGGGGGGAGGATGGGTGGAGGGAGGACAATTGGTGGGATCACACCTATGGTGCATCTTAGCAGGGTACTGGTGAAACTTTTTAAATGTAGAATATCAATTTCTTCATATAGTGATAATAAAACGCCATGAAGGCTATGTTTAACTACGATCAAAATGTTTCAGATTGTATATGAAGTCAGCACATTCTGCCCCATGATTGCACCAATGTACACAATTATGATTTAATAAAATTATAAACAAACAAACAAACAAAAAACTTAACTGTGGCAAGGTGAATAACCAGGTTTGTACAAGTAGGCAGAGTAAACCCCACCTGAGGTACATGGTTTCACAGGCTCTTACAAGGCTCTCCCCACGTGCCTTACATTGAAGTTCTACAGGAAGTTTATCTCTTAGGTTAGGCTTTATTGCCAGGTTAAAATAAACTGTGAGAGATACAATTAACTACCACTCATCAGTTGTTTAGACATGAGTGTGTTAGAGTTCAGTGGAGTTTTCATGAATCTCTCACTTCCCACACTTTTGGACTTGATTTTTGATATCCTCCGACTTCAGACATTTCAAAACTTTGAGGCAGTTGGACAACTAGTGTTCTTTTATAAAATATTTGGAGACCTGTGGATACGTTAACCATAGCTCACAATTGTCAAGCCCTATCTGTGTGCCAGGCATCCTTCCAAGTCTGTTCTTTGACGAACACAGCTCATTTAATCCTCGCAGAACTCTCTGCAGGAGGTACTAGTAGTATCTCCATTTTATGGCTCAGGAAACCAAGGTACAGAGGGGTTTGGTAAAGTGCCTGGGGTCTATGATCACACAGCAGAGTCAGGATTTGAACTCACACAGTCTATGCCATGATCCTCATTTGTAACCACTACCTTTTACTACTTCATGTGACAGCTGTTGTCTTTTCTGCTAAAACACCAAAGTAGTGTGCAACAAGGAAGGATGAGTCTGTGGCAGAATATTGTTGTTAACTTTTGATTTCAAATACAAACAATAGTGACCTTTCACGTATCAGCAATCATATGTTGATTTGCTGTGCTCAGCTGAGCAGCCATGAGCTTGGGCTGAGAAACCGCATGGAAGGACTTAGCTACCAAGCTAGCCGTTTTGTGTGTGTACGTATGTGTGTGTTTTATTTTGTTTTTAACTTTAAAGCCTAGAGAGACAAAAATGGCAGAGGTTTATGTGAATTTTTTTAGTTTTTTTAAATGTTTCTACTATGTGTATATGTATGTATACACACACACACACACACACACACACATACACACACATATATATTCATTTCCTAAGCTTTTCTTTTTCTGAGAATTTGAAACTGAAATACTTTAGATTTAGAACCCAATCTTAATTTAAAACTATAGAGATGCTGCCTAAGTACTGGCTTGACTATCACATATGTTCACCAAAGATTAAAGACACCAATTAGAATGCTCACAAAAGAAGAAATTTAGCAAAAATAAATCTAAAACCACACAGTTGATGCTGGTTTTGAACACTGTGGACAAAGCTCTTGGGAAGCAGGTATTGATTGGTTTATCATTCACTGGTCTATGTGTAAATTAGTCAAAGTCTTGGTCTCAATGAAAGGCTCCTCAACTTTGTGTTTTTGTAGTCTCCATCTGTGGTAGGGTATACATTAGGTGGTGCAATAACTTTTCATCACTGCAACTTGGCCATGCTTAATGAGGTCACAAGGTATTTCTTCGAGATAGAGTTGTGGATGTATTTGTGTGTGTGTGTGTGTGTGTGCACATGTGTGTGTTTCAGATAGAGTCATACTCTGTTGCCCTAGGTAGAGTGCCATGGTGTCACAGCTCACAGCAACCTCAAACTCTTGGGCATAAGTGATCCTCTTGCCTCAGACTCCAAAGTAGCTGAGACTATAGGCATGTGTACCTCAACACAATATCTCCAAGGTGGAACTTGTGACAGCTTGCACTATTGGCCTCATTTTCCACCTCTTCCCTTCCCATTTGAGTCCTTTGCTGTGTGACTTTACAGCTTTTTTTCCCACTAAAGATGTGGAGGATATTTCCCTGCCTCTTTACTTGGGTTTAGCCCAGTGACATGTGTTGGCTAACAGCATGCAGAGGAGAGATGGTCTGTGAGCTCTAAACCTAGGTCTGAAAAGGCCTTACCTTGTTCTACTCTTTCTCTTGTGCTTCTGCTGGTGACACAAAAAGAACAAGCCCAGGCTAGCCGGCTGGTCCTCGGATAGCTCTAGGAGAGGATGAAAGGCACGTAGGCCCCAGTTAGTCCAGCCCCCTGCAGCCCCGAGTGAGAGATCAGTGCTGATTGTTGCATGCTACTGAGGTTTTGAGGTTGGTTGTTCTCATAATAGTTACCTAATACAATCTTAAATGGTCCTTTGTGACCTAGCCTCTGCCTAAGTTTCTGACATAGTTTCTCAGCATCCCCAGCACGTTGCCTCCGAATTCTCCTACATACTTTTTTCCTCTAGTTTAACTGGAGATCTCCCACTCATCATGTGAGTCTCAACACGAACTCTTCTGGTAAATAGTACAGAACAGAGTTAAAGGCGTCCTCCTTACCGTCCCTCGGGACTCACCATGTTACTTCTTTGTTTTCCTGTTTAGCTGTAGGTCTATCACGCAGTATTAGTGCTAAATCAATATTTGATGAGCGAATCAACTTTCTTTTCATAGAGAAAGAGAATCATACACCAACATGTAGGAATAGGAAGTGTCACTTTTAGATTTAAACAAGAATTATTAGAGAAGATAATTGCTTCATGTCCACAGTCATATATATATTATTTTATTTTTTTGCAGTTTTTGGCCTGGGCCGGGTTTGAACCCACCACCTCCGGTATATGGGGCAGGCGTCCCTCTCGTTTGAGCCACAGGCACCAACCAAGCAGTCATATTTTTTTAAATCAACTGTTTCCATTTTAGACAGTCAGGGACAGAACATCATTAACCACTAGATGGCAGCCGAGGAAACAAAAAGCAGCTTTCTTGTTTTGAAAATTTCAGGGATAGATAATACACCTTAACTTATGTGGATATCTTGTTTTCACTTTTGCTTTGGGTTGAGTTCTTAAAATGTTAAAGCAACGTTTGACTTGCTTGTGATCAGAGTAATCAGTCTTTCTTTTCTGTGATCATAGTCCTGTTAGCCTCTGAGTGGAATAAAGAGACGATGAATAAAAGTATTCCTGTTTAAGGAATCTTTTTCCTTCTGGGACTTGGAATTTATAAGTTTTTGTACAGAAATGACTCATGATGAGTGTGGTTCCAATGTCATAGACATGAAAACAAACTAACATGAACTAAATTAACAGTTATTAAAAAATAAATTTTCTAAAAATTTGGAGAAATCTGTAAATCCAGAGGCTATATATTGCTTTTGCATCAGAAAAGATCACATGCTCGCTGTGGGGTTAGTCCAGGATTAGTTTTCAAAGGAACAGCAGTATCCCTAAACAAAATTTCCCCCTATTCTTTTAATAACAGGCAGGATACAAGATCAAGCCTCTAAGGGGCCATGATGTGTTTTATGTTTTATGCATTTTGCAGATGGAAGCAAGAGGAATCCTAGTCTCTTTCAAGGCAGGGAGCTCACTGTGTTGAATCGGAGTGGAGTTTCATGGGGAGAAGCTTTAGAGGGAGTTAATAACTCTCAGGTTCATACACCCTACTTCTAGAGCAGAGGGAAAATCAATTAGCCATTTTTTCCCCCTGCAAAGGAAGAACTCATGGACTTCTTGAATCCCAGAAGCTAGACAAGGAAAGGAATTCTCGGCCCATGTTAGCCATTGGTACTTCCCTTTCTGGTTCTTGGGGTCTTGCTTTCCAGGGCTACAGTGTGTAGGTTACAAACCTGTAGGATTCCGGGGATTGTGATTTATGTCCTGATGCCCTTATGGGAATCTACTGTTTCAGCAATGTGCAGGTTAACATCTGCAAAGGATTTTTTAATAATGGTCCTTATGAAAGCACTTACACTTGCATTATATTAATCCTTGTGACACTTCTAGAAGTAGGGAAGAACTATTAGGTTTTTGTTATTTTCAGATGCCAAAAGCTTTGTAGATAAAAAAAAAGGAACCCCCCCCCAAACCAAAAGCCTCCCTCCCTATTGGTTTGGCAAGAAAATTTTGACAATACAGAAATTAAAATAAAAGAATGAATTTGATGTCATCTAAGCACACATACACAGCACTATTGCACCATGTTGTAAGATCGTAATGATATACCACGGACTTATAATTACCACAATCGGAACATCAGTGATGCCTTAGACATTGTTCACCACCAAGTCTGACTCACTGAGGATGTTTCTTTTGCTCTGTGGACACCTGAGAGGAACAAGCTGGTTTGGTGGTTATGAATATTTAAGCTGTCCAACATGAAAGCATGGTGGCTGCTTCAAAGCAATCCTCAGCTTTCACAGGCGTGGTTAACTAGATTACTGAATTGCTAAATATCTGGAAGAATCCAACTATGTGTCAAAACCCAAAGTCAGGCTTGGGTTACCAATACTCTTGGTGAGTCTCAGGCTGCGCCTGTCTTTAATTTCAAGTCCTAATAATATATAGCAAAACTCCTAGATCTGGGAAAACTGCAGATAGAGTTGTGTGAAAAGAAACCACACGGAAAAGAGGGAGCCAGAGTCTTCCAGGAAGGTAGGCTGGGAGCAGTCCAAAGTGTGTCTTCCTGGAGACAAGCGACAGGTGTTTCGCTTTGCTCTCTTTCCATCTATTTCTTCTGCCGCAGCTTCCTCCTCCCTCTTCTCTCGTGCAACCATCCTTTTGCCTAGATTGAATGTGAGACCTGCCCTCACTGCCCGTTTCTCAGCACTCTCCATGTCCCCCACTTCCAGGGACCAGACATGGAGATTGAGGCTGGGTGCTGCCTCTTCTTCCCATACATGTGCTCCCCAACGTGGTTGGTGGTTTATCCTTTACCTTTCAAGGCTCCACAAAACCCACCTCCAGCTGCATTTAGAGACCTCCGTTGGTCCCCTATTCCATAGGCAGCTTACCAAAACTATTTTCACCTCTGCCTGGCTCAGGCACACCAATATTTTGTAAATGAAACGATACATGGAAGATGAATGAATGCTACTTTTCACCATATCTCATTCCACACTCCCCATCTTTATCCCCACTCCTCTCATTCCTTTGAATGCCCAGTTTCTTCCTTCAGGATTCAGCCCCAAAATGAAGTAGTAAGCAGTAGGTATTTAGACAACTGTGAAGGATGATGAAGAAATTACTCTGACTTTTAAGATAGGTGTGGGGGGAGGTCTCCCCTTTGTTTGGCCTCTTGGGGAAAAAGAAAATCATAATGGGCAAGTTTGGCAAGGAAAACAATTATTTTTCTGAAAGCCACATTTATGGAGTCTCTTCTTCCACACAATCATGGAGGGCAGTTTTGATGCAGTGAAAATTTGGTGCCTTTAATATAACTGATTTGGCAAAACCTTGGGTACAGTTTTTCCTGATGGCTCTGAAGATATGTGGGTTGGTGTTGCATGGCCTCTGGCAGGTGAACACAGCCTCTGGCAGGTCAAAGAAGCAAGGTAGTCTTCTAGAAGAGTGCCAAACACAGCTGGGAGCAGAGGATGTGAGCTGGGTTTGAGGGTAAGGTAGGGCTGGGCCAAGGTCTGCCTACCCTACACGGTGTGTGTTGGGCATGGGGGTTATAGCAACAACTTTTGATCTTGGAGACATGAGACACAGGCAGAGCCTAGAAGACGAGTATCGGGTATGCCATGCTCACAGGCTCTGGGCCTGAGGCAGCACATGGGACTCTGAACCTCAGGGAGAAGCCTGTGGAATAAGATGAAATACTGATATGGGATCCCTGAGTGAGTGGGGTCAGTATAGGAAGGTGAGCTGTGAGTGTCCGAACAGAGTGGGAGCCCAGTAGTCAGGCTTTCGGCAAGGAGGGTGCAGGCTGCGTCCTCCTAACCAAAACCTCTCTGGCCTCCAGAGAGATGTGCGGGAGATGTAGGCTACTAAGTACGCGTGTATCATTGTACTTGGGGAAGTAGATGGTGGAAAAGGCAAGAAAGAAGGTGTTAGTGTGATGTACTTATAAATGGGAACTCTGGAGTCAGACTTCCTAGGCTGAAATCATCTCATCTCTGACTAGCTTTGTGTCTCTGAGGAAGTCACTTCACTTCACGCCTCTGTAGTAGCAAGTGCTTCTTTGTATGGTTGTGAGGCTAAATCTAGATAGTTCATGCAAAAGGCTCTCTATGGCAAGGGCTCGGGACTGTCAGCTACCTGGTTAGGGGGCCCATATCTCTTGAGATCATAAAGGTCAAGGCTTGCAAAGCAGTCTGTGTGATGCTCAGAGGTGTGACTTGCCATTCAAACGGCCTCCAGCCCTTGTTCTGCAATGAAGCAGTGCTTAAACCCTGTTTCCAGAAACACTGGACTCTTTGTTCTTACTCCTCTTGGCCTTTACACTGCTTCTAGGTAGAGCTTTGGCTCTTCCTTTCCACTTTCTTTTTTTAAACACTCCAAATTCTTGGCCTGCCTGGACCTCTGACCTCATGACAACTCTCTTAGCCACAGAGACTGCTTCTTTCCAAGACTAGCTGAAGCAAATCTTTGTGACTCACTTGAGGACAGAGGGTGCTCATAGCCTGGCTGCTCCAAGGGTGGCCCTGAACAGATGCAGCAGCTCCCAGGGGCTCGTTAGAACACAGATGCTCAGGCCCCACCACAGGGGCCTCCTGTGCACATTAAGGTTTGAAGTTTGCAAGGTTACATCTTAACAAGAGCCCCAGGTACCTTGTGTGTACATTAAAGCTTGAGGATCATCGTTCTGGAGTCTACCTCACATGCCCCTACCAGTAATGTGAGCAGACCAGGGAAAAGTTAACTTAATTCCAATTTCCTCCATCTGAAAGAAGATGAAGACCTTTCTAGAGAGGTGAAACTCACCCAGAGTTTGAGGTCTTGGAATGTTCAGGGGGCTAAAACACTCACCAGGGAGGATGCATTTACTAACGGGATCCAAGTGCCTCACAGGGGCCCTGGCTCATTTACTCAGAACACAGCAGAATCACAGCAAAGAACGAACTTCTCCATCCTTGGGTGGAGCTCACTGGGTGGCTGAGGCTGTGAAATGGCTACAGAATCTGTTTTCAGGCAGCCAGTGAGCCACACAGGCTAACTAAGGATTGGCTATTTCCTGCAGCTGCCTACAGTGGAAAATGCAAGGAGTTCTTACTACTTAGCCAGCAAGAATGCAGAGGCCAGACTTTAGCATTCTGAGCTGAAATTCAAGCTGCTAACAGGATAGGGCTCCATGACTGTCACGGCAGATTGATTTTACACAAGGGACCACGACTTCCTGGGTCCTCCATATGGCCCAGCAGTAGCTGGACTCAGGTAGTGATTAGCAGTGTTGACAAATGCGTATCCTGCCTGTAGCCCTCAGCCCAGCACCTTATCTCAATCACCGGCCATCCCAGAGCTCCTTTTCTGGCTGTGGGAGTGCGCTCAGCCTGAGTAAGGGGCAGCTCTCAACCAATCACAATGGGAATCAGTGGCTAAATATCCCGGCTGTCTCCCCCAGCAGGTGGGATAACACTGGGGTATCTCTGCTGGCACCTAGAGCTTCCTAGTAGAACTGAGGTCCAATGGTTCACTTTGCTGCTGTCCTTGACAATGTACCCTTTAAAGGCTGCCTCCCTTTCTCTGTCTTTGTTCCCTGCTCATCTGCTGGTGCTTCTCAGAATCACTTCCTAAGTGACTTGCATTATTGTTAAATCCTGGTCTCAGGGGTCTGCTCTGGGCAGAAATGAACCAAGACAAAAGTGATAGGCAGTTTTGGTTTTTGACCTGTGCTATTCCTCATGTGTGTGACCTTGAGGAGATAATTTAATCATTGTAAAGATTTCTCTTTAATAAAGTGAGGATCATGAAGAGAACTATGTGTCCGGGTTGGTAAAATTAAAGGAACTAATTATGGAAAAGGCTCAACACTAGGAATGCTGAATAAAAGACCTAGTAGTTAAGTCTCTATTATGGTCTATACTTACTAGCCAGGAAGAACTCATTTACAGTGACAAAAGATTCTAGTATACAGTTTTGAAGTTGGTATCACTAAAAATGCACTTCCAAGTCTTTTGCAGTTTTTTTTTTTTTTTAAGAAGTAGCACTTTTTTTTTAAAGTGTTCTGATGTCAGTCCCTCTCAGAACTTTCCATCTATTTAGTCTTCTCAGTTTCTCATTCCAACTTTGTGGAAAATAGAGAAGGAGAAATGATGAATAGCTTGGGGTTAGTGGCAAGTCTGTTCACACAAGGATTAAAGCTTATCGTGATGGCCGCGTAGGTAGACACACCTTGGGTGTATTCTTCCTATACAGAATTCCTTTACAGTTCCAGTAAATAACAAAGACCATCCACTGGTACTATGTGAAAATAGCATCTCCTCTCCTCCTATAGGCAGTAAGGTCTACGGAGAGAATGTGAGGCACGGATCAGACCAGGAGAGAACAAGTTTAGAGCTGTGAGAAATCCCATAATCCTGATGTTTAAGAACCTGCCAGTGTAGAAGGCCATTCCTAAAAACCTGGCTCACAAGTTATTAGCTTCTGCCTTGACTGGTTGTATGTGTCATGCACATACGAAGGCAACTTGATGTCTGCAGGTCCTAAACTTGTATCATCAACCCAGTCTGCGTGGGTGCATATTGAGGATTTAGGCATCGTTGTGGACTGAAGCATTTGATATTATCAGGGGATAGCAGAATAGGAAAGAGAGCCAACTGCAACTGACGCTTTGGATGTGGTACTCCACTCAGTTCAGTTCTTTCCCTCTCTGTACACAGCTCTCTTCCCTCACCTTCCAAGAATCACTCAGAGGATCCTGGAAGTAGCCCTCCTCCCCCCAAGAGGGCTGCTTTTGTGATGTAAATACAACAGCTCTTTGTATACTCATCGAGAGTATGTTCATGTTTCAAAGTTGTGTTAATCTGGAAAGTTAGAGGGCTTCGTGCACCTCAGAATGAAAGTGTATTAGTTTCCCACTGCTGCTGTGAGAAATTGGCTTTTAAAAAACACAAACTTATCTTACAGTTGCAGAGATCAGAAGTCTAAGGTGGGTCTGACTGGGCTCAAATCAGGGTTTTGGCAAGGCTGTGTCTCTTTCTGGAAGCTCCAGGGGAGAATACATTTCCCTGTGGAAGGTTCTTACATGCTTTTTCCAGGGGAGAATACATTTCCATGTTTGCCAGGTAGAAGGTTCTTACATGCTTTTTCCAGTTAGTGTGGACTTCTGGCATTCCTTTGCTTGTGCTCTCTTCCATTTTCAAAGCCAGCAAAGGCATTCAAATCTTCCTGACATTGCATTACTGTGATAGACACTCTTTTGTTTCTCTTTTTCACATTTAAGAAGACCCATGCAGATAATCTCTTTACTCTAAGGTTAGCCATTTAGGAACCTGAATTCCATCTGCAACCTGAATTTCCTGTGCAAGATAATATGGCATTTACAGGTGTGGAGGGTTAGGGCATGGACATCTTTGGGAGGGGCCCATTATTCTGCCTGAAATAGAAAACGAAAGAACAAGAGCAGCTCATACATAATAGAATCCTGTGAATTAGATACTAAGCTCTGACCCTAGCTGCCTACAGTTCCCAGTTAGTTGAGAAGGGCAGCATTTATATTGATAATTCCAAGTTTACCACTGAGAAGTTGAATGATCTTGGATGCATTGCTTAATACCTCTAAGCCTAAATGTCCTCATTTATAAACTAGTTCCTACCTCATGGGATTTTCCTCAGGGCTAAATAAGAGGAGAAGAACATTAGCTCAGCACCTGACACAGAGTAAATTCTCAGAAAGTTCTAGTTGCTGGTATAAAACAAGTATAGCTAACATTTATTATTAAGATATAGAAACAATATATAGTAACAATTATCTATTTTCCAAAAGTACAAAGGGAAAACATGAAGAATAAATTACTGAATGCTTAAGAGCTTTGTAAAATTGGAAGGTAAAATTTAACCCTTGAATTATAATTTCAGCAAAGAAGTAAAGATTTAAAACAACATTTTATTCTTTTTATTTAACAAGAAAATTGCATGAATAAGAATACTGTAAAGAATACCCACATACTCTTATCCAGATTGATCTATTAACACTTTATCTTATTTGCTTTATCATTTTATCTCTATAGTATATCTCTATAGCTGTGTGAATCTATCTAAAGCTTTCTATTTGTATATGTAACAATTTTTTTCTGAATTGAGGCTAAGTAGCATATATCATGGCCTTCACCCCTAAATAATTCAGTGTGTCTTCCCTAAGAATAAGAATCATTATTCTTTTATATGACTATAGCAGAAGTCAACAAACTTTTCCTATCAAGAGGTGAACAGTAATACTTAAGGCTTTGTGTGTCATATATAGTATTAGTTGCATGTTCTTCTTACCTCTTTATACAGTCCTTTAAAAAATGTAAAAAATATTCTTAGCTCATAGGCCATAAGTTGTTTATCCCTGGGCTATAGTGTGGTTATCCACTTCGGTATATTTAACATTGATATACTTTTCTAATATTATCTAATCTATTGTCCAATTTCAATTTTGTGAATTGGCCCAGTAGTTTCCTTCATAGCATTTTCCCATCTCTGTCAGAATCTCATCCAGGACCAGGTATTGCACTTCACTGTCATAGCTCTTTAGTATCCTTTAATCTGGACCATCTCCTCAGCCTTTCTTTGTCTCTTATGTTACTGACATGTTTGGAGAATACAATTCCTTTTTTTATAACAGAACATTCCTCATTTGGGGTTGGCTAATGATAATATTCTGTGTTCTAACCTGCGTCCTATGGAAATGATGTTCACTGTTTCCCAGGGAATCACATCTGGAAACATACAATGTCCATTTCTCCCTCACTGGTGACTTTAGCTTATGACAGCTGTCCAGAGTTGTCTGATTTCTCCTTGATATAGTTACTATGTTTTCCCTTGGGTATAATTTCACTGGAATCTTATCCTAAGATTTTTAGACTGAAGACTGAAGAAGCTGCATTGTATGGTAAAGGCTGGGTTGGAGGAGCAGGTTGAACTGCTCTGTGACCCTGGAAAAATTATTGAGCAGTTGGAGTTAGCAGAAAGACTCTATCAGCAGCTAAATTCCTTTTTTTGAATATTTAAAATGAGGTTGTCTTGTGCTTAGACATTTTCACTGTGTGGTATCTGATAAATCATTTGTATTTTATATCATTGTTGGAACATTTGGTTTAAGTGTGATGGCATCTAGTCCATTTATCTATGGATAAGAGGAGCATTTTTGATAACTATTTGTAGGATAGAGACACAGACAATAATTTGTTCTTCTTTTCCTATTTCAGCCCCAGCCAATAGGGAAAGACACACATCAGGCCACCTCCCTACCAATCCCAAGAGAGAAGCTGCTAACACAGTGTGTCAGAGCCTGACATTTCTTGGCATATTGTAGTAGTGGGATGGAAAATTATGTCTCAAAATGGTCAAGGAACGTTAACCAAACCCTATTTCACTTTCTGACCTAAGTGCTACCACCTCTCAAGTTTCCTATCCCTATGCAGTCAAAGGGGCTTATCCTGGAAGTATCAGCCATCTTCCAACTTTTCCCAATATTGGCTATTTTGCCAGTGCTTGAGTGGATAGAGTTTTTGGATAAAAGGACTCAGGGTCTGTTCCATAGAACTTCCTGGGGAAAGAAGTAGGAAGCCAAGCTTGGGTGCCCAGCTTGGACCCCAGAAATAGTGGCCCAGAAGGTGTATTATTGTCTGTTGCCATGGAACAATTTATCCTAATACTTAACAGCTTAAAACTATAAATAATTATTATTTTACATATTGACTCAATGGTTTTAATTTTACATATCCTGTATTATGACAATTATATTTTTAGGTAAGATTTATTTATAGGGAAATGTATTGATCTTAAAGATAAAATTCTATGAATTTCAATAAGAATGTAGCCACTCCAATCAAGAACACTCCAGAAATTTCTTTTATTATTTTCACCAATTCCTTCTTCCAGAACAAGAGGCAAATCTTGCTATGGTTTCTATTACCATAAATTAGTTTTGTTTTTTATTTACACAGTATGTATACTCTTTTGTGTCTGGTATATTTCACTCAAAATAATTAAAATATTTTTTGAGAGTTAACCATGTTATGTGTAGCCGTAGCTTTTTCCTTTTTTATTATAGAGTAATATTCTATTGTAGGAACAAGTCACATTATTTTCCATTATTCTGTTGATAGACATTTGGATTGTTTCCAGCTTTTGACTATTTTGAGCAAAGTTGCTGTGAGCATTCTTGTATAAGCCTTTAGGCAGACATATGCAAATGAGGTGTGGAATTTTAGGGGTGTGTTTAGTTTTGTAAGGTTTTGCCAGGAAGCTTCTCAAAGAAGTTGTGCCATGTTACCGTCCTCCACCAATGAGTGAAGGTGCTAGTGCAGTGGTTCTCAACCTGGGGTCGCGACCTCTTTTTAACAATGAAAATACATTGCAGCATTAGGAAGATTGAGAATCACTGTTCTAGTGGCTGCATATTCTTGCTAACATTTAGTGGTGTCATCTTTCTGATTCCAGCTATTTTTGTGGATGTAGAGGGCCAGAGTGGGCCCTCTTAAGTCCTGCTTAATGTCACCAAGGCCCCTCTTACTTTATATAGTTACTGGCATACTCGTAGCTGCCTCAGCTACCAGAGTGTATGCTTTCAGATAGCTAAGATATTACCATACCACATTTTTAGTCCTTCAAAGATATAGCATAGTGCCTGAATCAGAATTGGTGTTCATTAAATGCTCAATACATTTGAGCTTGGAACATGTTCTTGGCATATTTTAAAACTCCATTTGCAAACTTTAGATGAAGAGTATAAAAGGGCAATGAGGGAAGAGTGAGTATAGTAATATGGCAGTGTGCCCGATGGTATCTTCCAGGGAACACCGGCAAGATCGAAGCACAGCTTAGATTAAAGGAGGTTAGAAAATAAGATCTAGGTCTTATATATTTCATTATGTATCATAATCATCTGGGAACCTGAAAAAATGCAGACACCTTGGCTCCAATCCAGTTGGTCTGTAGATGGGTACAGACTTTGATCTTTTATAGATATTCCCTAGATGCCTCTATTGTGCAGCTGGCATCATGGTCCACTGCTCATAGTAGAATGGAGTGAAAAATATGAAAAGTTAACATTGATAATAATCCCATTCATTTGTCCCAAATAAATAACACTGACTATGTTATCAGTGACTATGTCTCCCTCTAGAAGTAAGACTACCATGTTTAACCATATATGTGGCTAAAACTACACTTCAATACTTGTCAACCACCCCCTTTGTCCTTCCCCAAGTAGACAAAGCCTTTGTTCATTAACCATCTGTCATGTTAAAGAATCGGAATGGCATAGCACACTCTGCTAATACCAAAGGCATTTTTTGGTGGTCTCTTAATAAACTTACTTCTTGAATCTCTAAATGATGCTTACTCCAAACATGAATTCCCAACACTGCCAAAATAATTTGAGTATAGATGTGACAATCAATAATAAATCAAACAGAACTGAAGAAATTTAACTTGGTTTGTGAAAGACTAAATTAAAGACTAGACTAAAGATGAGTGTTGATGAAAAATTAATAAATGAGGCCAATGTATTTTGAATTGGCATTGAGCTAAATGTGGTAGATGAGCTACAAATCTGTGGCGCCTGTCATCAACTTCTTCAGAGTAACATCATCACACAGATGCTGACAGTGGTTCAGTAAGGCACAGCCAGACCTCTCCCCACTCGGAGAGAGCAGTAGATTCTTCATTTCAAGTTAGACAAGGGACTTCACCTTAGAATACTCCCATGCAATTTCTATTGGTTTGAGATTGCTGGGAAGTGGGTAGAACAGAAACAATTCTTCCTCAGTTCTGTGTCAGTCATCTCCTCACATCAACCTTTGTCATCTTCTGGAAGGATGGAGGGGAGAGCCAAGGAAGGGGAGCAGGGAAAAGTAAAGGGGAGAGAAAAGCAGGAGAGAAAGGTGGCAGGAAGTAAGAAAGAGAAAACGAGTGTGCACACGTACAGGAAGAAGGGAGATTTCAATGATGATAATGGATGAGAATCAGAACCTTTGAATAAGGAGGTTCCTCACACATTGTATAGTTCAATGCCCTCGTTTTACAGATGAGAAAACTGAATGCAAGAAAGATTAAAGGATTTATACCAAGTGACACAACAAGTTAGGGGCAGAGCTAGAGAAGAGAGAACTCAGGTGTTCACCATCACCTGCCTCCTTCAAAATGTTTCCTGATACTTTCCTGCTGCTTTGTCAAGTCCCTAAAGAAAAAAAGCTCTCTGCCTCCTCCTCACCACCCAACTACACGACACAGAGCCTGAAAGGACCTTTCAGTGAAGTTTTGGTGGGTGGGTATCTGAGCATTCTGTGGGCGGGCATAGTGAAAGGAGGCATTATACTAAGGAACAAGCTCACTTTATACCTAACTATAACACAAAACTTATGTCTTCAAACTTTCCAAGACAGAGTTATAGGGAGGGAAGAGTTATGACACTTCTGATAATTGAATGGCTGTCCTAGGAGATCAATCATGTCCTCAGTGGGCACACTAAAAGACCTCTAATAGCTATGTTAATGTGTTTGGGTTACACTTAACAATCTGGATGTTTAATGCACTTCAACCATTTGTTGCAGGTCATCAGAGGTTAACAAGCCAGTAGTGAACATAAACATAATTGTGTTTCATTAGGCCGAGTTACCAGTTTGAAGAGCAGGAACAAAGTTCAAAGTCCCATCAATAATTTTTACTTTCTTCTAGGAACAAGCGGCTACATATTGAATAAACATGCTGATACTTACTGTTGTGTTTGAAGATCCTTATGGTTGCACCTGAGAGTCGGGCCCCAAGCACAAGAGATGCGTGGTTTAACTCATCACTTAAAATGAGACACCCCTGTGCAAAAAACAAGCACAAAATACATGCCAATAAGGAAAAATGAAGGAAAGACAACCTATGGGAACAGGAAGATGCTCTAAAAACTACCACATGGGCTCCTGAAACTCTCTTTAATTTTAAAAGGCCAATAGAAGTTTGGCCTGGTGTCTAGATGGATAAACTCCTGTATGGCAGGTAGGTGATGGCAATTACCAGGAGGTGGCAATTATGCTAACAGTTTACATTTTTACTGCAACATTTATATATGAATTTCAACAGAGAAGTTCATCCAAGATCTTGGTTAAGTACCAGGTAGAGTCTAAAAGATTGATCTTTAACAGAAAACCTTATGCATTTTTTGGGTGTGTTATGGTCTTGCTAGGACTCTTCAATCCCATTGTAGATTATTTGGGATAGATTTGGTCATTCCTACTCAAAAGGAGGGTTTTTTGTGTGGTATGTTTTAAGTTCTTACTTCTAGATTCTTTCTCCACTGTATTAACATCTCATGTAGACAGAAGCATCACTGCTTTACTGTTAAAAACTTTGAACTTGGAAAAGCATAGATAGCATTTCAGTATGAGGTTAGGTGTATAAAGACAGTCTAATTTACTACTTATAAATAACTATTTGAAGTTATTTTTCTTTTTTAACTTAAAAATTTCTAAATTGTAAAACTGTTCAATTTATGAACAATGGGGAGACAAATATAATGGACATTTTTCTGTGGCCACCAAGAATATTTGAGTTTTCCCTTATATTTTGGTAATTTAACACAAGTTTTTGAGGCAAAAGGAAGAAACCCCCCCATATCTTTATCACATAGACTTGTGTGTATTTGTAATTTTTCTGTTGAAACATTTGAGAGTTATTTGTAAGCCTCATACCTCATCTCTACATTGTTTAGTATATGTCTCTTAAGAACAGGATATTTTCCTGCAAAAATCACAAAGCAATGATCACATCCTGAAAGTTCGGTATTTGCATAGTACTTTTGTCTAATATATAGTTCAAGTTCAAATTCTCCCAATTGTCCTAATAATGTTTTATTGTCTTTTATAGATGTTATCTTTCCTTCTATATTTTTCCACTAGCAAAATCTAAGATCTAAGATGATTCATTGCATGTAGATATCATGAGTCAGATTTTTAAAAAATATATAAATTTTATTATTGCCCTTACTTACAATGAACCAACCAAACTTCCTGTTTTTCTAAAAAACAATTTCAGTACTCTGGCACGATTTATACTGTGAGGCTCTTTGTAGTTTGACACCTGCCTTCACCTCTGGTCTCTCCTTTGAACACTATCTTATGCTTTAGTTCCTCTAAACTTATGGACTTTACACATGCTGTTCCCATTTCTTCATCTTAAGGAAGCGACTTTCTTAATTCTTACAATTCTGTTCTCTGGTCACTATTTTTCTCCCAGATGTTGCAGACTTTCTTAAGACAAGTTGCAGCTACTCTCTGTCCTTCCACGTGTGTGTACATGTCTTTGCTGTGATTGGCATCCTATTTTGTTTAGAATCTTTTTTTCCCCTATTACACTGTAAACTTTACATATGTTTACAAGGCACAGGTCTTGTTCATCTTTGTATGCCCTATATCTTGCCTCATATCAGTACATAGAAGATTCTCAAAAAATGGTTTAGTGAATGAATAAATGAAGGAATAACATAAGAAAAAAATGTTTTGTTAAAGTAAATGCTTAATAAGTATTTGATACATTGCTTATGGGGATTAAGAGGCCTGAAACTTTGACTTCATTATAATGTCATCACACATGAATCCTGACCCACATCTAAGACTGCAATTGTATAATCGGGAAAATCATGATGAAGAGATTTGCTGGGCTAATTTGGAATATTTCTTGCAAAATACACATAATCCAAATTGTTTCTCCTAAGAGAACATCTTTCTCAACCATACTTCTAACTAAAACCCATTCAAAGTTCTAATTCTTAGGAATAATACAATAGAAGACAATTATGTTAACAGATTCTCACCTTTCCAACTAGTGCAGGGATATTCATTGAGTTAGTTGCAAATCCCATCCCAAAGACCATAGCTGCTTCTACATTCAGGAACTTAGCCATAAGGTCTTCCAATTCTTTGTGCTTATCCAAAGTACCTGCACGTGAAATTACAACAAAAAGCCCGACACTGAAAACTCAAGATCCCAGTACATACACGTTAGCAAAAGATCCATACAAGTATGTGCACAGAGGGACTATTTGTTATCACTCCCATGTAGAGATAAGCCAAATGTCCATTCACTTAGAATGGATGGATAAATTATATTTATACCAGCAACAAGAAAGAAACAAACCACTGTTCCACACAACAATGTGGATAAGTCTCACAAGCAAGACCTGACAATTAAGTTCATTAACTCATCCTAGAAAAAGTGCTACACATCTCACTATGATAAGCAGAATATCACTATGGTCACCTTTGAAGTACACTCCTTGAGAAGTTGTGCACTGACGTCAGTGCCTAGTCCATTCTTCCAAGCTGTTGGTGTATGAAGATTTGAAAATTAAGTTTGTGATCTTGCCACTGGGCACTTATGTTGCTAGCACTGTACAAACATCTTGGTAAGGTTTCATAACCTTGGTATATTAGTGTCTCACAGCTGTGTTCAGCTGTGGATGTGTGGTGGTGTCTTGGTGAGTGGTGTTCATTAATATTGTTATCTGTTTTTGTGTGCTGTACAATGGCAGTTCTTATGATCATTCCAGAAAAAGAGTTCCAAAAGTGCCTTGAAGAATGGACTAGGCACTGGCATTGGGGTATAGCTTCCCAAGGGGAGCACTTTGAAGGTGACTGTAGTAATATTCAGTAATGAGGTACACGGCACTTTTCCTAGGATAAGTTCATGAACTTAATTGTCAGACCACTTCATATGTTGCTGAGTGAAAGAAGTCAGATATTTAAAAGAGCACAGGCTGTTTGAGTCCATTTATATAAAGTGTGCAAACAGGCAAAATGAATCTATAGTGTTAGAAGTCATTATACATGGGAAGGGTTCTAAGATCCTCTCGACTATTTTGTTTCCAAATTTGGTGCTCATAATACAAGTATATCTGCTTTGTGAAAATCCACTGAGCCTCATACTTAGGATTGGTGTACTTTTCTGCAATAATGCAATAAAGTTTAAAAAAGTTCCACAAATCTTCTGTCTTCCTACCCTATCTCCTATAAGTCATTAATTAAATTGTAACTTTCTCACTGGCTTCTCACGCCTAAATGCCAACAGATCTATGACTGTCATAGATACCAATAAAAGTAGTTATAATTTACTGAACCTTTGGAATGTATTAGATACTGTGCTAAGCCCACTATTTAAGTTATTGCCTTTCTTCTTAGGAGCTCAATAGTGCAGATATTATTACTTTTCAGATAGGAAAACTGAAGCTTAAAGGGATCACAGATAAAAAGCAACAGAAATAATTTACTTCAAATCCAAAATTCATGTTTTTATCTATCTATGACTTATTACATACTTGATCTCTGACCTTTCCTTAAACATAACTCCCTCATGCGTTGCTGACAGCAAACACCCTGCTATTTTTAGAGATGGGAGCTCACTCTAGCTCAGGCTAGTCTCAAACTCCTTAGCTCAGGCAATCCACCTGCCTTGGCCTCCTAGAGTGCTAGGATTATAAGTGTGAGTCACCATGCCTGGCTAATTTAACTTCTAAAACTAAAGCACTGCAAAATATTTTCCAGTAGACACAAGTTTATTGTCTTGATAGGATTATGTGCAGATACTATGTGTGAAATCCCATGACTTCCCAGATACTAATGACAGTATCATAGATGTTGATAATCTCATGAATACTCTGATGGTATCATAGAAGTCTGGCTTGGGAACCACAGCACCTCACACAATGCTGACACGTAATGTATACTCTAGACTTACATGGGGTCTTTTGATGAAGAATGAAGGTAGGATTGAACTTAGAGTAGGGGATGGCACAGGGAAGAAGATCAAAAGGCCATTCAATGCCAAGGCAACTGATTAGGCAGCTTGAAAACACTCATGCCTAATGAAGCCCCCCAGGGAAAACAGAGAGTGCCCAAACTTTGGCAACTTGATAACTTTCCCCATGAGCCTTTCCTTTGCAGAGGTCGGGTGATAACTGTTTGCTGGCCTAGTAGCATAAGCAGAAGGTCATGATGAATGTCTACGCTGCCATTCTCCTCAGTCTTTCCAAACCTGCCATCTAAGGGCAGTTTATCTATAGCAGTTGTATCGCTAAATGTTCTTAGGATAATATGGGATGTATTGCCAAACAATCAGACAGCCAACAAACTAATGACAAGTGGGCGTGGCTAAGACCATTCTGAAAGATTGCTCACTTCAAGGACCGTACCAGTGGAATCGGCTTAAAGAGAGGGAACTGGCTTAAGGCTGAGAGCAGCCTTTTTTCTGGATTTCCAGTGGACCAGTGGTCATAAGTGATTTTTAAATAGACCAATTTCTATGACCAGATTATTTCACAGCTGAGTTTTATGAGTGGTTTTGCATCTAGGGGCTTATCTTCATTTGTATAGAAAACAATAATCTCTAAACCCTCTTATCATGATATTTCTTTGTTTAGTGTTCATAGCTCAGATTTCATAAACAAACTTGAAAAATTCCCAGCCTGGCTGGACATATTACACTTCAAGAAGCCACACCTTTGAAAGTCAGATGTGCCTGGTCTGGGGAAAGGTGGGGTTCTTTAAAGAAAAATGAAGAAGAGGGCTCGTTTATATTGGAGTGCTGGTTTCTTACTTCTGCTCTTCATATGCAAGAAATGAACATGTAGGAAGAGTTAGGGGAAAGTAGTGATTGACTGGCTGTGCTTTATACAAACATTCAGGTGGTCTGAGTACCTGGACACCTAGGTAATTCTAGAAATAAGACTCAACATATTTTCTTTGATATATAAATATTGGAATTTTTTCAGTCTCAGGAAAGGATAGCTATAATGCCAGCTGCAGGTACAAAATAAATCCATGATAGTTTTTGTTTCTGTTTCTGTCTACAATATTTGAGTCTCTGAAGGTCAATAACAACCACAAATTGGCTAGTGACAGTTGACCTCCAAGTTGGTACATTATGTGTATATTGAATTTTGTTTTTATCCTGATGCTTAATTTATCCAGTAGTATACTCTAAACCTACTTTATAAATAAAACAATAAATACAAGCTGGAAGTATTGTCTTTCTGAGTAGTATTTTTGTGTGCTAAGCACTGCCTTGAACCAAATCAATACAAATTAGATTCAGGATAAAGTCCCAACACTTTGTATATGGACTATACACGTCTTTTGGATTTATATTGATACCGACTGGCTTATAGTCTTTAGTCGGAGATGGCTGACCATATATTGACATGTTGACATTGATTAATAGCAAAGTGCACGAGTGTGGTTAATGAGTCTGTTTCTCAACTACCAATTCTTCTTTTGTGGCACACATAATGACAATTTTTCAAACTGTAACTGCAGTCACCTTGGTCCAGAATGTCCTGTTTATGGACTGTTTCCTAGACCTGGCCTAAGAACAGGTTATGGTTTATTGTGGAGAGCTGCCAGCTATCCCAGTTGGTACAGTTGTGCCATGGTTATTGGTCCACATCTGTGCCCTTTTGCTTGTACCGCTTTAAAGCCAGCATCGACCTTCTCCTTAATAAATTCCACCTTTGAGCTTGTCCCTCAATGGCATCAGGGTATCCTGCTCTCTCCCTTGTCCTACTGTGTCCAGTCTGGCAGAGGTTATGGAGCTATGTTCTCTCTTGAGAGACTTTGTCTTTCAGACCAGCACTCAGGGCACGTATGGAATAAGCCAGGTACAGGATCTGAAATGGGTCTAGGTTGCCTTGGGGCACTGAATGTAGGCCACTGGCACTAGGTTAAGGGATCCTCCATTCTGATAAAGTCTGGTAAAGTAAGCAGAAATAACTTATCAGCCTATTTCCCCAGGTCTTCATTTTAAACAAACCACTTATCACCTGTTGGTGGGTTAAAACATTAGTACACAATTAGAATCAGATGCAAACAAAATCCTGCCCTGGGCATGCAATCATGATGACTCTTTATGTCAACTATATTAAGTTCAGTGAGAGATGAATTTAAGTACACAGAATGCTAACTTCTCCTTCACCCCATGTTCTCAGCCTTTGCTTTTTAAAGTTTTATTTATTTATTCTTACAGATAATGTATAATGAGTGCCTACTAATGTGCTATGATTATTTAATTTAATCCTCAACTGTACACATGCTTTATCAAGTAGGCATCTGTGTCCTTATGTGGTCAATAAGGAAAAAGGCAGCAAGGTGATGTTACCTAAGGGAGGCAACACTAAAAAGCACAGACCATCCACTAAATGATGTGACACCTTATATACTGAAATATTTCAAGGCTTATTTCAGTGATTTATCATACAACTTTTTGAGGTTGGTACTGTTATTATTTTCATTTTACAGATGAGGACGTTAGCGGCTCCTTGGCCACACAATTCCCAAGTCTGAGTCAGGATTCAAACTCAGCGTGTCTGACCCTAGAGATTAAACTGTTCATTGCTGTTATTCTATGGCTTTTTTCAAAGCAGGAAATTTTAACATCTGCTAGCCCAAGAGGTACCCCACATCTGTATGTTTTAAATATATAAAAGTTTGTTGTGAGTGTTGCAGGAAAATTTATTGAAACTAATGCGTGTTTTCTTTAAGTATTTTTTTCCTCTTCATGTCTAGTAGGTAAGCCAAGCACCATTTCGCCTTATGGTTCTATGGAGGTTGATGATACCGGGTGCAAAGTGGAAATACTTCCTTCCTGTCTTGAGAAAAGTTTACGAAGGTTGAAGGGATTACTTTAGGGGCAGTCTAAGGAGAGAAGTCAGGATACCCGTAGCAGAGAGGGTAAGAAGGACTTGATTAAGCCTCTCTTGGTGGTTGTCCCTTGCTAGGGACAGTTGCAAGTTGTAGGAACGTGGCTTGACTGCCAGGCACTGGTATTCTACCCTCACAATTGACTCCTAAGCCTCTGACAAGGGACAGAATGAGTGGGTTGCTGGACCACAGGAAAGTGTTCACTGAGACAGTGGGCTACCAGTGTTGACCAGTGTGGTCATGGGACTGACAATCAGCAGACATCCCTGATGTTTGGGAGCTGCATAATATCTTAGGACTTCTGCTTCTTCTTAAAGAAAAGAAGTACCAAAATGGATTGGGGCTTGGGGTCAACTTTAACTTGGTATAGTAAAAAGAAAAAAAGGAACTTGACTATTTCTTGCACACTTGAGTTTGTGATATGCATGGCCTTTTCAATCACTAGTTATGTGACCTTGGGAATGTTATTAAGACTTTCTGGACTTTGATATTCTTTTTCATAGAAATAATTAAGAGTAAACCCTAGGTACCTTGCAAACATTCAGTTCCATGATTTTGTTACTCCTCCTATATTTTACTTTGATTAGTGGCATTGAATTAAGTCTAGAAATAGCATATGATAAGATCGGTAGATTCTATACTCTACCTTGGATGGAGATTAATATATAGGCTTCTATGTGGTCTTTTAGCTCCAGTTCTTCCCTAGAAGAGTTTATCCTACTCTTTTCTGAGTCACTAAAACAAACTCAAGTATACGGGGTGACCAGGTTGGTGTAAAGTTGAAAGAAATATGCACATCTTTGTCCTGAATGATGATGGTGGAAACAAAATAGGTAGAAGAAAAATAGGGGAAGTCTGGCTAAATTCCTGGACTCTGCAACTCTGGTTTTTTCAGTCTTGCTAGTCAATACCAGGTGAAAAGTCAGATCACACATTTAGATTGTATCCTGTGTATTGGGAGAATCATCGGTGTCAATATGATCAGAAGTGGCTTCCATAATACCACCAGACCTAACTATTTTGCATAATTAGGGTAAAGAACCAATGAATTGACATTACATTTCTGCTAAGTGGTTATTTTGCCATCTTTGGTGCTTCTCTTTCACAGTCATCTGAATGTGACAAGTTAGGGGTAGAGATTGATGTTGTCTTTGGTCTCCCTCAATTCGATATCACTGGCCTTACTTACAAGATATACACAGGTGGCAGGGTTAACGAAAGATAGCCTGTATTCTTTTTTTTTTATTTGAGAATATTAAGCAGTATCAAAGATGCACTACTGGGACCTGATTAAACTAAAAAGCTTCTGTACAGCCAAGAACATAGTAAGTAGAGCAAGCGGACAGTCCTCAGAATAGGAGAAAATATTTGCAAGTTATGCCTCCGACAAAGGTTTAATAACCAGAATACACAGAGAACTCCAACGTATTAGCAAAAAAAAGAACAAGTGATCCCATCTCAGGGTGGGAAAAGGACTTGAAGAGGAACTTCTCTAAAGAAGACAGGCGCAAGGCCTACAGACACATGAAAAAAATGCTCACCATCCTTAGTCATCAGAGAAATGCAAATCAAAACTTCTTTGAGATATCACCTAACTCCAGTAAGATTAGCCCACATGACAAAATCCCAAAACCAGAGATGTTGGCATGGATGTGGAGAAAAGGGAACACTTCTACACTGCTGGTGGGAATGCACACTGATATGTTCCTTTTGGAAGGATGTTTGGAGAGTACTTAGAGATCTAAAAATAGACCTGCCATTCGATCCTCTAATTCCTTTACTAGGTATATACCCAGAAGACCAGAAATCACATCATAACAAAGACATCTGTACCAGAATGTTCATTGCAGCCCAATTCATAATTGCTAAGTCATGGAAGAAGCCCAAGTGCCCATCGACCCACAAATGGATTAATAAATTATGGTACATGTACACCATGGAATACTATGCAGCCTTAATGAAAGATGTAGACTTTACCTCTTTC
>CAUYRH010002554.1:0-38620 GCA_963574655.1 Perodicticus potto
AAAATAGAATTACCCAGGATGCTTCTAAAAACTCAGGACCCTCCCTAGATCATAGACTCTCTGGAATAGGATCCAGGCCTCAGGTTCCAGAGCGCAGACTTGGAGAACCACTGTCTGCCCAGAACACAGGCAGCCCCCACCGGGTTTGGGTTGTTGGATGGCTGGTCTGGTGCACCTGTCCCTGGTAAATAGTGGCCGATTTCTCCTGGGCTGGTGGCGTTTACACCGGACAGACTCAGTGTATAGGTACAGGTGAAATAATCTTGTGCATTTCTAGACCTGTGTCTTTATGTTCCCCTGGATTAAAAACTCAGAATCCCACCTCTGATTCCCGTACGGAATTGTGGCTTAGCATACAAGCTTTAAGAGTTATAAAAAGCTGAATTCAAATCCTGACCAAGCTGTGTGACGTTATCATGGCTCCTGCCTCTGGGAAGTGGTGCATCGTACATGCATTTCAGGATCACTTACTGGTCAAATGCGTGTGCACAGAGGAAGTGCTTCACTGTGCTGGGTGAGGAGGGGGGCACAGTAGACACTGGCTGTCATGGTAACCACATGTCAACCACAGACCCTGGGTCCGTGCTGGGGCCTCAACATTCGTCTGAGGACCTAGGAGTCAGAAGCAAGTTCCAGGACACTGCTCAGGCCATGTGTATGTCAGGACCGACTGGTTGTAGCCCCTCTATTCTGTGGGTTTTCTACAATCCATGGAATAAATGGGCAAAATATTTAATAGCTGTTGGGATGCACTGTGAATAGGTCGAGAATGAAATGGAGCTAATCTCCGTGGTTAGCCTGCTTTTCCCACCTCATCCCTGACCCCACTTGTCAGGCTGGGGCATAAAGGGGATGGTTCGATGGTGTGTGCAGTCCAGAATCAGACGTTCCCCGTACTGTGGTGGCCTCCGGGCTCCGAACCTAGACAAGAGGACTGCCTGGTTTCCTGGAGGTGAAAGTACCTTCTGTGCAATTTAGAGACAATGACCCACAACAGTGTGCATTAAACGACCCCTAGATTACATTTTAGTGATTAAAGAAAGCCTCCATGTGCATCCAGTTACCCAAACTGCAAATCAGCAACAAAACTGGAGATTGAATTTTAGTTATCTTGCTTCTGACCTGTCCTTTAGAAACAAGCAAAGCAGTGTATGAAAAGAGGAACAGGAAAAACCAAAGGTTTCAGTAGTTCACAGCACTGGAATAATATAGTTGACTGGATTTATTCATCATTGGTTAAATTCTTCTCCTTCTTGAAACTTCTTAAACTCCTGTCCTCCAGCCAGCTGCAAGGCCTTCTCGACTCTGAATCCTTATGTTGTTTCACTGAGTTTTTGATGCCTTTGTCTTTTATTAAAAGCAGTTATGCAAATCTTTTTGCAAGCTTCTTATGGGGAAGGCCTTGTATTAATTATTTTTGTATCCCCTTTAATATCATACACAGAGCCTTTTACATAACAAGATTTTTCAACTAAATGGACACGTGTTTTAGGACAATCACGTGAAATGAATTCATACCATTAAGACTCACTGTTATTCTGACCAGCACATGACAACTGTCATTTATTTTTCAGGTATTTAATTATAACACTGATATTCAGACCTTTTGGTTTCCTTTTAAGAATTTTTTGGTACCCTAATTTATTCTCCAGACAAAACCCATGGCCAAGAGCAATGGAGAGTTTCCACCATTAATTTTCCCTTCCAATTCCACAACCATTGTGTAAGTGTGTATTTGGAAACATATTGTTTTCTGTGTTCTGCTGGTTTCTGAGCGAGTGTAGTTATCATTTAGAATTCTCCCACCTGCTTCCAGATGTCAAGGGGGTGGGGGGTTGCTCTTGAGAGCTCATCAATTCTGCTTCAGTGGACTCTGGGAGGATGCATGATGGATAATTTTTCCTGTAAATTCTTTTTGAAATCTGTGGCCACTCTTACATTATTTCAATATGTTGGGAAGGTGGATGGTAGTAATCTGAGTGAGAAATTCTGTCCAGCAGAAGCTGGACATAATAAAGCCCCATTTGCCTGCCTGGTGGTAAGCTCTTTTGGAAGAATGAGCTTGTTTCTGTGAGCACAAGGCAATGGGGGTGGTGAAGACATCCAGGGTAAGGCAAGTGGTGATTGACAGCCCAGCTGGTGGAGATGGGTAATTGGAAATTCATAGCACATAAATCTCCCAGTACTTATCTTGAAGCCCAGGAAGAGAGGAGATGTGAGTAGGAGAACATTTAACTCTTTCAAAGGGATCTAATAATGCAGCAAATCTTTAAGTTCTTCATTTTAACCTTAATGAAATTATGGTTTTCTGTCTTGGAGAGATAAATGCATTCTGCTTAAGAAAATGAGTCTGTGCACAGAAAGTGGAGATGTGCAGAATGCTAGAGAAGTTTTTCTGTTTGTTTATTTAGAATATGGAATCCTTTCCCATGGGTCCCATTTCTTTAGAGAGCATTTGCTCCTCTTTCTCCTAATGGGTTTCTGGTTTCTCTGCATACAGGGGCATTTCCTTTATGCATATTTAGCTTTCTAATTTATAAACTAGTGTTTTAAAAAATTATGTCATGAGCAAGTCACTTAAATTAAAAATCCTTTTAGCATACTAAAAGGACATTCAACCAGCTTATGGAAATGTCATACTTTCTTTGATGGTTTGAGTCTTTGGTTCAACATTTCTGAGCTGGACCACCAACTTCCATTATCTTCTTCATGATAACCCCTAATATTATTGAAGACAGTCATTAAGTCACTTGTACTTTTTTTTCTTCTCAGGCCAGACGGCTCTCTTCAGTATAAATGACTACAGGTTTTCAGTCTTGACAAAGTTGAGTGTTTTCACCTTTTCATGGTGTGAGATCAGCGCTCTCACTGAACCATTGCTACTTTCTGTAATTGGGATGGATCTCTTGAAGGAAAGGGTCTCTTTTATCAGTTCAGCCTCCACTGTCTCTGTCTCATTTTTATTGAAGGTCTGAACATTTATCTGTTTTATGCCCAAAGATTTGTGGCTGAAGCTGTGTTATTTCTGGCTGGCAAAGTGTTGCATCTGTTGCAAGGGGAGAGTGGCTGCTGGTGAACACAGCTACACTGGAGGAGGCCAGCTTTCTATGGCTTCTGGGCTTACATAGCATCATGCTCTAACATCTGGCTGAGGTCTGGAAAGGGAGTAGAGATTGGAGGGGTATAGTGAGGTGCAGACACAGAAGTGAGAGTCATGATACTGGAGGGTTCCAAGAGGGATCAATGCAGGAGACCCATGGGGCTTTGACAGGGCCGAGCACTTCAGCTGGACATCTACAAGTACCCAAATCAGACCAGGGAGTCGGGAAACCCAGGCTACCCTCGGAGCTCATCCAGGAGCCAAGATAGTTACCTGTGTTGGACTAGATCTTAAAGATGAGGTGAAAGGGTTGGGCAGTTAATAGGTCCGGTAGAGACAAAGATGACATAAACGTTCTTGCCCTTTCCATCAGCTGTGAAGTCTGCTTCATGATTCTAATGTATGAAGATCGTATCTCACACCGTGCTCCTTGCTGTGCACAGAGGGGGAAGAAAATAAATACCTGAGGAGCGAGCGGTGTGATGTGGAGCACGGTAATGGCAGAGGGCAGGTCACACAGAATGGGTGAGGACTTAACGTTTGACAATCACAGCAGGAAACCTTTAGTAGAAGTGATTATCAAGCTTTTAAAACCATGTTTCATGTCTTCAAAAGCACTGTAATTAATATATGTCTCTTCAGTGAAGGAAACAAAAAAAGCTACATTTTCATTTAAACAACATCAGCAGCAGCTGTCAGCACTACCAACATAAGCTCTATGGGGCGGCTTCCAGGTTCACGGGCAGGTTAAGCTCCCTCATGCCACCCAGAAGGTTCGTTGTGAATTGCAAAGCTTGGCAGCCCCTTACCTGCGAGTCCAGCTGAGCAGCCTGGCATGCGCCAACCTGCACAAACTCCTGTGAGCCGTTCTCTTTCCTCCTCACGCCAGACATTCAACAGACGTTAGCTGAGTCCATGTGCCAGACGTTGTCAGATGCCCAGGATTCAAAATGAGTTAAGTTTCTTATCAGAGACTGTATGTTCTTACAATGGGGAAAACATGAAACAAATGCATATAGTTAAGTGAAGTGCTATGCATTAAAGTAATTTCAGCAGGGCGCACATGTAGGCTGAAGGTAGGTCATGTAATTTCATGTCAGTTCACTGATTATATTTCCTATGTCCAGAATTTTGTATATATGCATATATTTTAATTTCAGATTAATATGAGGGTGCAAATGATTAGGTTATATTTTGCTTTACGTTTCTTTTTTTCTTTCTTTCTTTCTTTCTTTTTTTTTTTTTTTGTGAAGCAGAGTCTCACCATGTTGCTCTCAGTAGAGTGCCGTGGTGTAACAGCTCACAGCAACCTCCAACTCTTGGGCTTAAGCGATTCTCTTGCCTCAGCCTCCCAAGAAGCTGTGTCTACAAGTGCCTGCCACAACCCCTGGCTGTTTTCTTTGTTATTGTCACTGTTGTTTAGCAGGCCCAGGTGGGTTCCAGCCCTCCTGCCTCCGTGTATGTGGACGGCCCTACACCCTGAGATGAGGGTGCCAGACTGTTTGCGTTTCTTATGTAAAGTTCAGGCTGTGGTTGGCCCTTCACTCAGGTGTGCTGTATACCCTCACACTGTGCACCTTGTGTGAGAGCTCACCAGTCACCCTTCCGACATCCTCTCCTTTTCCCTCCTTTGACTACACTTGTGTGTTCTCTGTGTGGGCATGTACTTGTTCATATGTTGGTTTTATATCAGTATTGGGTACGGTGGATACCTGCAGCATTGTATTTTTACCAAGTATTGCAGCAAAGTCCCACTATTCAACCCAGTTCACACCTGACAGTCACTTTCATGGATTCTTTCCGCTGCTGTCCCTGTGAGAGTCGAGTGTGTACTCATCCTGTTACTGGGTCTGTGCTCCCACCAGACCACGAGAACTTCAAAGGCAGGGGATTGGTTTTATTTTCTCAATGGAAGTTTACAGGGAGGCTGTCACATCAGAGACTGCAATTGCTGTTGCTCTTGTCTAGAACACCTTTCCCCCCGACTTGTATGATGGGGTCTCAGAGAGGCCTCCCCTGACGACCGTATCTAAAATAGAGTCTTCTCTTCATCACGTGTTCAGCTGTGCTGTCGTCACAGTGCACGAAGCTGAGTGAAACTTCATATTTGCTTTTGTCTGTTGTCACCAAACGTGAGCCTGTAAGAGGGGAGATCTCACCTGTCTTGTCAGTGCTGTATAACTTGCAGCTGGAATAGTGCCCAGTCCATAGAAAGCCTTCAGTTGGTATTTGTCATATATGAGGTTGGACAAGTAAGTTCATGAACTCATCCTACAAAAAAATGCTGCCTACTTGGTTGCTGCATATCACTATGGTCCTTTGAGACACTCCCTTTGGGAAGCTGTGCGCGGACACCAGCGCCTAGAATTTTTCTGGAATGGCAATCGGACATCATCATCTGAAGTTGGACAATTAAGTTCGCTAACTCAACCTAGAAAAAATGCTACATACCTCATTGCTGAATAGCTCTCCGGTCACCAGAAGGCCAAGGGGAGTTACTGGAAGGTGACCATAGTGAGAGTCAGCAATAAAATACGTTTAACACTTTTTCTAGAATGAGATTGTGAACTTCATTGTCACACCTCACACAGGAATGATACTTGGTTTCCACTTTACTTGCCTGCCTTTTTGGATACCTCATATTTCTGGTCCACACACCTTTTTATTATTGGTAAATGAAAGGAGCTCTTCACGGGTTTTGCAGTGAGTTCTCCTCTCTCTGAGACTGTGTGGGTTGCTCTGGTCCCTGAAGGCAGTGGCAGCAGCCTGGCGTTTAGCTCTTGGCACTTTGGGATCATGGGGCTGATTTTCGTGGAGTTTTCTGTACCTGGTGCTGCACGTAAAATGCGCTCTCCGTGTATCACGGAGCCTACGCCCTCTCCTCATGTGCTTTTGGGAGCCGGCAGGCCCAGGGTCAGGGTCTGGCTTCTGACTCTGTCTCTCTCAACTGCTCACCTCCATCCAGTCAGCCAGCCCGTCTGACATTTGGAGGGGAGAGTGCCGAGTCGGCCTTTCTCTTCTTTTTTTTCAAGATAGATGGCTGTTCCATAGGGACTAAGGACACACAGTTTAAGAAAGAGGCCAAGGAAAGAGGGTACAACGGTGGGTAAGCCTGTCACGGGAAATCCTGGAGCTCCAATTGCTGGAGTGCCGAGGGTGGAGAGGGCCCAGCTGGCTTGGCTGGATGTGGCTGAAACAGCATCTGTCTCCCTCCGCTGTGGGGCCCACACCTCTCAGTCACAAGTCATCCTCACACTTTACGCCCTTCCTGTAGTCCATGGGTGCCTGATAGGGCAAGGGGGACAGAACCAGCTTAGCAGGATGGCAAGTTTGGTGTGACTCTTCTCTTTTATTGGGGATGCTATATACTTATTAATCCCAGCTTTGGGATGCACAGCAGCCCGTTATGTTATTATTATTGTTCCTGTTTGGAGTAAGCTTGTAATTTGTTTCAGAGTTATTCCAGGGGAGTCTGGGGTCTTAATTATATTGAAATGTTAGATTTTAGCAGATCATCTTTGGATACCTTATATTACTTCTAGAGTTTTATTGCTATTGTTCATTTGATTGATTAAGCTTTCATTCCAAAAATCCTTATAATTCTTCCACCTCTTTCCAAAGGGTTCAAAGAAGCTCTGAATCTTTTGGGGTGGAGCATGACTCTGCAGAACCTCCCTCTCTGCAGAATTCCACTGGCACAATCCTAATGGAAGGTCAGGGGTTAACCCCTGCAAAGCTGTGCTCTGGAGATGGAAATGTGCATGCATACATGTACACACATGTGCACACACATAGATACACACGCATGCACGTGCACACACACAGATACATGCATGTGCACACATGCAGATACATGCACACACATGTGAGCACACACGGATACATGCATGTGCACACATGCAGATACATGCACACACATGTGAGCACACACGGATACATGTATGTGCACACATGCAGATACATGCACACGCATGTGAGCACACACGGATACATGCATGTGCACACATGCAGATACATGCACACACATGTGAGCACACAAGGATACATGTATGTGCACACATGCAGATACATGCACACGCATGTGAGCACACACGGATACATGTATGTGCACACATGGATATACGCACACACATGTGCACACACGGATATACGCACATGCATGTGCACACATGGATATACGCACACACATGTGCACACATGGATATACGCACGTGCATGTGTACACACAGATACACATGCATATGCATACACGGATATGCACACACACATATACACACACATATGCACGCATGTGCACACACGGATATACAGACATGCATCTGTACACACAGATAGACATGCATATGCATGTGCGGATATGCACACACACATACACACACATATGCACGCATGTGCACACACGGATATACAGACATGCATCTGTACACACAGATACACATGCATATGCATACACGGATATACACACACACATATACACACACATATGCACGCATGTGCACACACGGATATACAGACATGCATCTGTACACACAGATATACATGCATATGCATGTGCGGATATGCACACACACATACACACATATATGCACGCATGTGCACACACGGATACATGCACACACGGATATACGCACGTGCATGTGTACACACAGATTGCACACACGCATATATGCATGTGCATGTGTACACACAGATACACATGCATATGCATACACGGATATGCACACACACATGTGCACACACATATGCACACAAGGATACATACACAAGTGCACACATGTATACATGCACACACATGTGCACACACGGGTATACACACATGCATGTGTACACGCAGATACACATGCATATGCATACGCGGATATGCACACATGGATACATGCACATACATGTGCACACACGGATACATGCACACACATGTGCACACACGGATACATGCACACACATGTGCACACACAGATACATGCACATGCATGTGCACACACAGAGATATGCACACACGGATCCATGCACACATGGATACATGCACACTTACATACTGTGAATACTCTGCCATAAGGAGCACATGGTTGCTTTGCTTTTCATTGAAGATTCTTAGCATAAGGGGTAGAAATGGCCTCAAAAGATGCAAAGGTTTTATGAAGTTTTTAACTGCTTCTAGACAATAATGTTCAAACCTCCTAAAGTTCCAAGGAAAAAATAGCCTTAGTCTGTAGTGTGGGTGCATGATGAACTAGACTAGAATTTAGTGAGCTGAACCACTCTGGGAGTGCATTGTGTCCATGTAAACTGTAATTATCTACATAACCTTTTCTCATGTTAAACTTGCTATTCAAAGGTTATTTTATTTCCTAAGTGGCCTTCTTTTTCCTTTCAGCCTTGGCATCATTTATTTGTATGTCAAATTTAATTTAGGGAGAAGAAGAAAAATTTACTACAACTGATTGGTAGAAATTACACCTTTGTGGGATATTTTCCAGCCTCTGTGGTGGCATAAAAGGTGCTGTATGTACAAACAGTCTCAACATGCACAAACACTTTCCTTCATACTGGCAGAAAAATCCAAACAGAATTCATGGACCTACTTTGAATGAGAAATAGTCTCAACTTGGAACTTATTATAATAATCACTGTTTTTATTATTCATTTAACAATTATATGGTGTTGATTAATTTTCTGGCAGTGTTATGCTAATAAAATTTCAAAGAAGGGAAAGAAGTCATTTCGTGTATGTGGGTTTAGTTTAATTTTATTCACCAAAACGGTATTTACTTAATAACAACTATGGAAATAAGCACTGATTCTGGCTTTGTCATCTTCCATTTTAGAGCGTAGCTAATGAACAGAGCCGGTGCTTATGGAAGAACAGGCTGGTAGGGCTGTTCGGGGTGTGACTTCCAGGGGTGCACCAACTTCATTAGAGCATTTGCAGCTTGGATCAAAGTTGTTGGGTGTCTACTGTGGTGTAATGTGTCCCTGGATGCTTGGTGGGTACCAATTAATGAGGTAGATTGAGAGCACTTATAAAATTTTGCAATTTTAAATATGTTTTGGTGCCTAAGTGCAAATGAAGAAGCCCCTTCAACTGGAAACCGTTTGCCAAGGAATTTCTTTTTAAATTTGGAGGTAGCGTTTAGGGTTGGTCCACTGGCAGTAGTTTTTAAATTCTGTTGCATGTTTTTCTCTTCCATTTCCCTCTTTTGCATAGTGATGGGAGTTATTTACCAGTTGGTCAGAAAAGAGATTCCTGTTAGTATATACCAGCCCTTGTGGCTACTAGTGCCAGTGTCCTTAGAAGTTTCCCATCAGAGTTTTCTAACTCTTCCAAGTCCCCTCTGGATATTTAACGTGTTGAGGGACTAACACAGTGTTGATTGCTTATGATTTTAAGAACCCACACCTACGGTACATCTTAGAAGGGTACAGGTGAAACTTCCTGAATGCAGAATATAAAGGTCTTAACACAATAACTAAGAAAATGCCATGAAGGCTATGTTAACCAGTTTGATGAAAATATTTCAGATTGTATATGAAACCAGCACGTTGTACCCCATGAGTGCATTAATGTGCACAGCTATGATTTAATAAAAAACAAAGAAAGTACCCAGTTGTGTGCTTTCCTCTAAGTGGCAGGGTTTGCTTCAGTTTTTGGTTGAGTCTAGAACCTCTTAAAAATTCTGGCTATAAAATGATTTATTCTGATACCTCAGAGTTCCAGTAACACAGCATAGGTGCTGAACTAACTTTAAAAATATTTTTTTCACGTGTATCATCCTAGCTCTCTGGGAGGCTGAGACAGGTGGACTGCTTTAGCTCAGGAGTTTGAGACCAGCTTGATCAAGAGCGAAACCCCGTCTCTAAAAACTAGCTGGGCATTGTGGCAGGTGCCTGTAGTCCCAGCTAGTAGGGAGGCTGAGGCGAGAGGATCGCTTGAGTCCAAGCATTTGAAGTGGCTGTGAACGATGGCACTCTACCAAAGGCAACAAAGTGAGACTCTGTTTCAAAAAAAGAAATTGTTTTGGGCGGCGCCTGTGGCTCAAAGGAGCAGGGCACCAGCCTCATATGCCAGAGGTGGCGGGTTCAAACCCAGCCCCGGCCACAAACTGCAAAAAAAAATGCTGTTGTAACAGAGGTGGGAGGGATTCACCCCATCACCTGATTAGTTCATTGTGGATGGAAATTTAGCAGCTAGTCCTGAAAACCTTGAGAAAGTGTTCACAGCATAATAAAATGTAGGTTAGAGGGATTTAGATTCCAATACTAAGTAATAAAGACAGAACTCTGTTTTAGCAATTGTGCAGTTATACGAAGATCTCAGTTGAGAGCCCGTGAGATTTGGCATTATATTCTCATGGTTTGAAAGAGTGTTTTTGGAGTATGACTCTGGAAAGTAAGGGAGCTGTGTAATATGGCTTTTCATCCTTCTCTAACCTTATCCTGTGAGACTTTCCCCACTTTAATCCTGCCCAGGTGGGCTGAGCAGCGTGTCTCAGCACACTCTCCCTGGGTGTCCGGAAGGGGCTCCGTGAAGCTGCGTGGTGGGCCCCTGCCTTCATCCTGTATAAACCAGCAGGGTTCCTCTTGGGTCTGTATCTTACCTCCTGGGGTGGTTTGTTTGGGAAGTGGCTGAATCTGCATTTTGCTTCTCAGTCTTTTCCTTGCTCTTTCTGGCAGGATCTAATTGATACAGGCATAAACATCAGGGCCGGCACATCTGTTTCACGGGCACAAAGAGAAATAATTGGTGAGAACTCAGACTTTAGTTGAGAGGGTGCTTTAGTCTTGGTAACGGTGTGGTCTTCTCTTTCTGGAATGACCATCTGCCCTTGCGTTCCTAGAACTTCCTCTTGGTCGAGTTTATTTGTGTTTAAGTTATTTGCATGACTGAAGTTCCAGTCTCATAGCTAGACATTTGTCTCTGGGTTGTTTGTAGATGTGAATGGCAAAGATGGTTAGTATCTGGGTGCTGTCTTTGATCAGGACACACCAGGGTGTGAGATATGAGGTCTGCCCTGCTCTGAGGGAGAGGGAGTTATTTGACGAGTGATAGTTAAGAGGACAGTATAGGTCTGGGATTCAGAGAAACTAGAACTTCCCTTGACTTGGAGGAGGAGAGGTTTTGCAAGTCCTAATGAAGCACAGACCAGTGGCCAGAGTGGACCAGGAGCTAGAGGTCAGGAGGTGTGAGGTCTGGGGTGTGGGCCATCCTGCGGGCCCTGGGGGCAGGGCCCAGTGCACCAGTGTGGGGCGAGGGCGAGCCTTTAAATGGGTCAGAGCATCCAGGCATGACAAGTAAATGCACTGGGGTTGCTGAATTCAATTCCGGACCAGAAAAAGGATGTAAATGGAATGTGCTAGATATGCCTGCTTAATTGAAATTTGTGAAAAAAGTTATCCAATTGCTTCAAAGTTTTCTGGTTATGAACGGCAGTTGCTAATGGAAAGCTGATAGCGTTTCTTCGTCTTCTCCTTCACTGCAGTGGGGCTGCTGAAGCATCTTGAAAAGTTAGCAGAAGGTTGAAAGAGAAGGCTTCTGAGTTTCTGCCTGGTCACCAAGCAGGTGGCACCAAAGGGTGCTATTTTATTGGAAAGTCAACTTTGCTGGTTTCAGGGTAATTCAGTTCTTACAACTGTGGCTTTTAAAAGTCCTTATTGTAGACAGGACACATCCTCCTTGCAGTAGAATTCTAATTCGTAAGTGAAGAAGGAAGAGTGGAAGTAGAAAAGCACCATTTGGTAAACACCACAGCAATAATCGTTGCATGCAAGAATCATCAATGACTGCTGAAATCAGTAGATGAAACGGAGCCAACAGCAGCTTAACCGCATGATCAAAGTTAGTATCACTAGAGAATCTCAACATCATACACCTCTTGATAGGACACAGGAGAAGGAAAATCACTGTGTTCTGCGTTCTGCCCCCAAATGCACATCCTGTGTTAATCGTCAAGAGACATCAGATGAACCCAAATTGAGAGACAGTCTATCAAACAACTAGCCAGTACTCTTCCAAGGCCAAAGTCAGGAAGATTGAGGGAGTGTCACCGATGGGCTGGGACGAAGAAGGCGTGACAGCTGACGTACATGTGCTTTCTTGAGTGGGATCTGGATACAACATGGCACAGCTGGCCAAGCTGAGAAGCTGACTAGTTAATAGAATCATATGAAAATTAATCTCCTATCATTGCTATATGGTTATGTAAGATGCTGCCATCTAGAAAGCTGAGTGGAGGTATATGGGGAATCTTTGTGTGAGTTTTTCAACCTTTTTGTACATTTTAAATTATTTTTGAAAATTACAATTTTTTTTAAGGAGAGGAGCCTTATTGAATGAATGGATTCATCAACTCCTTCCTACCCTGTCTCTCTCTGCATACGACTATTCTAAAATTTAAAAGCACATGATAGATTCCCTTTTACTTGAATATTCAGACTAAATAATTTTTTAGCTTTTTAAGGTAACCGTCTTCTCCCATCACCAGCAATGAGAAGAGATGTTCCCGATTCTGCTGTAAGGAATGGGAAACACCAGCTTTCTCCAGGGCTCTGCTTTGCCACAGTGGTACTCTTCACATACAGCCCCAGTGACGGGGAGATGTTTACCATAAAGTTAATACAGCTTCAGGGTCAGGACGTCTCAACCCCCTTGGGCCTTTTCCATGGCCTTCTACTTAATTTTGAATTTAATAATTTTATATTCTTTTCTTAAAGAAAGTCCCTAAAATGGAACAAGCTTGAGGCCCCAGAATACCTGAATCTGCTTCTGCTTAATGGAAATACTTTGCCTGAGGCAGCTCTCTATAAGACAACACAGCCCCTTTACGTCCTGGCTCATTTTCAAAACAGCACAGAAGAAAACAACATCATGTTGATGCTGAAATGGAGTATTTAAAAAGTTTTCCTTTGTTTAATTTGGCTCCCTATACAGGCGAGTGAAACAAAAGTCAGGGCAAATGGAAAGCATTCTCCTAAAGAGACTGAACTGGAGCTTCTTTAGTCAGATCCGCTCACCTTATCCCAGACATCACCGTCCAGAGAGATACACTTTGCATCCTTGGCAGCATCTCTGCCCAGACTGCCTTGAAGCAGTGGTTGTAAATAGCAGATCATGCTGGTGGCCACCCCCACCTCCAGCCCCTGCTGCCGGTGCATCCCACTTCATCACGGCTCAGATAAGCTCTTCAACTTTAGGTTTAAAAGTGCCAGACCTCACAAGACGAGGCAAATTACTCATATGTAGAAATCTGCGTCAAATAAAATACGCGCGAAGCCAAAGAGCATGGAATTTGGAGCTGGTGTTGACAGCCACTCTTTCCTGTCACTTATTAATTTTATTTCCCTCCTCAGCTTGTGTCATTGCCTAACAATTATTTAAACACAAGTTTTCATATTCTGCGATTTAACTCTTTTAGGCCTTTCGTCACACATGGGAATTAGTAATCTCTAACTTTATGAACGCTTTAAATTGAACTTATTCATATGGAAACTTGATCTTTAGTAATTTTATCAGAGGAATTTTTTTTTTTTTTTAGCCTGATGTAAACCCAGCTCTTATAGTCCTGAATTTACCATGAACCTTTTTTTTTCTTCTTTTTCCTGGTCACACACACCTCTGAAATCAGAGGCTCAGGAGTATAATACAAGACGCATAGCATTCACTTTGAAGTTGCCCTCCTGATTTTTACAGTTTGTGTGTGCACACGTGCCAGGTGTTTCTGGAGTTTTATTGTCATCCTGTCCTTTCACAGATTGGTTGATTGCCTGTTTTTATTTCTTTGCACTTTTTGACCAGGGCTGGGTTTGAACCCGCCACCTCCGGTATATGGGGCCGGCGCCCTACTCCTTGAGCCACAGGCGCTGTCCTGATTGTGTCTTCAGAGTAAGCAGAAGACAGAATGTAGATGGGGTTTGAAATCACAGATTAAGCTAGTTGTGCTAGAGATAAAATATTGCTCAATGAAGAGCTATCAGGAAAGCCTCACTCGAGAATGTTTCTTTTTAAAATTCATTAAATATTGAAATAGAGCAATTTTATGTATTGTTTATCTTTGGGCTGTGAAAAAAAAATCACTTGTTTGATAGTTAAATCAGAACCAGAGGAATAAAATGCCATTTTTAAGCAAGATTTACTATGAAGGTTCCTGTGGGAACCAACTCATCTTTACCAGAGAAGGTTCTCTAAAATGTACATCATTTGCCAAAAAGCCAGAATTGTGTTATAGAAAGCCCAGCAGTCCTAAGGAGGTCAGCCCAGACCATCTCTCATGTAAAGCAGCTTGCTGGTCATCAAAGACCTGAGGATACAGGAAAGATGAATTCATTGACTTCAAAACTCCGTTCGATCTAAGGTTTTTAAATTTGTTCAGCCAAGTCATGCCCTTGCTATCTTTACTTAAAGTCTGGTACGCGTGAGCCCCCCAACCCCCAATTTGGCTGTCACTCTACAAAGGAAATAAAAAAGCAGCAGACCCAGTTTCCGGGCTGTTATATTTTATGGAGATGCTAAAAGGCAGCTTATTTCATATTGATCATACCAGGGAGTCAGCCAAGTGTGGTGTTAATTGGGTCCTCTGGAATGCTACACTCCCGGGACCGAAAGCTTTCTAGTGAGGAGGGAAATAAGCCCACAGGCTGCATAAAAATGAAATCCGGGAGCAGCGTCCCGATTGCTGATTGCTGGTGATTTGGCCGGCTCGTTTTGTATCCAGTTGCTTATTTCAATTAGCTTGTTTTGTGTTGTTTTCCCACAGCCCCCTCTCCTGCAAAGCTGTGAAGCCTTGTTTTGAAAACTGCTGCCCCAGAGAAGGCCGGCTTGGCGGTCCTGCCCTCATTGTTCTAATGCTCATTCCATATGTGGGTCACATCCTAGCACTCTGCCCCCAGCCCCACAGCCCGCTTCTCCAGCCATCCCCTTTCCAGACATAGGCGCACAAACGTGTGCACACTTTTCCTGTCTTAAGAGGCAGAGGGAGGGCAGATGCTTTCAGGAGCTTGCGAGCAGGATCCTTCCAACTTACAAAGCTGGTTGCTGTGCATTTTGTTTATAGCAAACACCACTTCACCTTCGGGAAGTGATTATGCTGTTCCTCTCTCTGATTCCTTCTTCCCAGCCCTTGCTCTTTTCCCTTCTCTTCTTTCAGACAAAGGTTTCCTTTCCTTTCCTTTCTTTCTTTCTTTCTTCTTCTTTTTTTAGAGAAAGTAAGAGTGCTGCTTTGTGGGGCTCTTTCTTGTTACCCTGGTAGCGGGGGCCACAGAGAGTGAGTGAAGGATGGGCATGCGGGCTGGAGTTTTGACGCACAGTTCTTTGGGGCCTGCGGGGGGACCTACTGGGAAATGTGCATGGCAGGCATGCCCGCTGAGTTTATTATGCTGCTTATCTGTCACTTATTCTGACTAAAAGGTAAGGGCTTCTGTAATTTGTTGCCCCAAAGAATTGGTGCATTGTTCTCTTTCTAAGGCTTCCAACTAATTGGCTCTTGAGGGAAGATTGGAATGAGAGTTTTTCCTTGACTTCTGTAGCTTATCCCGTTAGATCTGTTTTTTATTTTCTTTTATTATCTGAAGGAAAAAAAAACTTGGCAATTATATGGCTATCGATTGTATACTTACTTGTTTTAAAGGAAAAACATCAAAAGAATCCCTTTGATTCATATTGTTTCGTTTCATTTAAAACTTAGTAGAGACATGTGGTCTGTACATAGTCAACATTTTCTGTAATCTCTGTGAATTTAAGATCTGGAGTTGTGATCTTATCTCAGGATCAGGATGTTTTAATTCAACAGATTGCACTTTTGCCAATTGAAAATTACAGTGAATTTTAGTAAGCAGAGCAAGGAAAGTTACAGACTGTTTAAACAGAGTACAGTAACATTTATATTGATTGGTCAGGTATGCTAGTATGGGTGTACATGTTGACAAATAGAAATCACCAATTATGTCTCTTTTGTTCTGTGCGTTTAGAGGAAAACGTTCTGTCTGTTCAGAATTCAAATGTGAAATGAACTACAGGCAAAAGAAGCTTAGCAGTAAGAACTATTAGAAAAGCACATAGATCTGAAGGTTCTATGAAGGCTGGTCAGCAAGTATCCAGCCATATACTATGAAAAATAGAGATATATGTGGTCAGATACTTTCCGAACATCCATTGTATTTTTACACTTACCTACATAAAGTAATCTGAACTGCAGTATCAATTGTTTGCTATATCTGGGAAAAAGTTGCCTTTGTTAAGCTTAATTTCAAAAACAGATTGCACCTTGCTATAGAATTTATACAGTTGGAAACCAACTGAGCGCTATTGAAAAAAATGACTACACCTTATTTTCTTAAGCCCTGGTGATTTATAAGGATTCTCTGATAGTAGTGTAGAATATATTTTACTGAGGATGGAGATTCCTTTAATGATATTTTCTTTTATGGCCGCCATGCAGGGCATGTGATGTGTGTTGCAATCTGGCTCTATTTATCAGTCTCTCTCATGACCTGTAAATGAAGGAAAGGAAAGGGGTATGTTTAGATAACCAACTTAAGTCAACTCCTTTTATTTATTACTGTATAAAATTGGTTCCAAAGAGCTTGTGGGAAGTGTTCCCTTCCCAAGGACCTATTGATGCATCTACTTAGACAACCTAGTGATGTTTGCAAAACAGACTAGTGATCAGACTTTGAGAAGAGATAAGAAGCAAGCTGGGTACTGAAAGAAGGGTGCTGGGCACAAAAGGGAAAAGTGTTATTTCCTTGACCTTGACTTGACAGTTCTATCCAAACTGCTGGTGATAAGGTAGGTAGAATAGGATCCAGATTTTAGAGCCTTTTTCTCTTCACAACTCATCCTTACCCCCAGCCCCACTGTCCACTGTGTCCTTATCATAGAGTCCCCCTGCTTTCCTTAATGTGTCAGCAGGAGGGTGTCACCTTCCTTTCAAAACCAACAGGAGACGGCCCAGAGCAGCTTGTACTCAGGAAGACCTTGAAAATTCTCCCTTCTGGGTTTTGTCCCAATCTTCTCCTATTTAATACAAGGAAAAAATAAACAAGAAAAAAATAACCCAGACACTTCTACTTCATAATTCATTTTTCTTCAAAGTCTTTAAACGTTTTTACTGTTCTAAAATTTTAACTGATACATTCTTTACATCAGTGGTCCCCAACTTTCTTGGCACCAGCGACCACTTTCATGGAAGGCAGTTTTTCCGTGGACCAGGGAGTGGGGAGATGATTTCAGGGTGATTCAACTGCATTACACCTCTTGTCATGTTATTTCTTATTATTACACTGTAATATATAAGGAAATAATTATACAACTCACCATGATGTAGAATCAGTGGGAGCCCTGAGTTTGTTTTCCCACACAAGATGGTCACATCTGGGGGCACGGGAGACAGTGGCAGATGAAGTTTCACTCACTTGCCTGCCGCTACCTCCTGCTGTGTGGCCATGGACCATACCTACTGTCCATGACCCAGGTGTTGGGGGCAGCAGCTTTACATAAAATGTAACAGACTTTATGTTACCTTTTCAGGTATGAAGTCAGGGATTCTCAACTTGGGGGTGATCAAAGGACTCACCTGTGAAGTATTTAAACAAGGCAGGCTCTAAGGGCCCCCTCCAGGGGAGTTGGTTATTCTCAGAGCCTCCATTAGTGCCTGGTACATAATAGGTGCTCAGGAATAGCGACTGAATGTTAAACACTGAAACGCCTTCATTTTTCTACTTCTCTTCAGTTAAATTTGGACAAAGGCAACTCTTTTATATCTGTGCTTCCTACGTCATTGAGAAAAATAGGGCTTCTTTCTCAGAGACATCCCAGCCTCAGAAAGTACATGAATCATCCTCAGAAGCTACTGGTACCCCTTAACCATTTTGTACCCCACAAAACAAATACCGTGGTGCCAATAAATGTATGCATGTTTTAAGAGATGTTATCTATATATGACTTTTTGAAGTTGAATTGAGTGAGCAACATGTACTGTAATGTTCACTCAAAAGATGGTGTAATCAAATGAATGGTGGTGACACTGTGACAGGCAGGACAGCTAATGAAAAGGGGGAAAGCACTATTGTTATTCAAGGAAGGACCATTTTGAAGTGGTATTTGAAATCTGAGAACAATGGGGGCATAAAAAGGAGGGACCTTAAAGGTTGTGTAGTGTACAAAACTAGCTACACCGGTGGTCCTTAAGGGAGAAAATGAAACGGCCTGGGGTTCAAGTGGACACTTGGGTGAATGTTGGTCAAGCACTCATTCCATGTAATCAGAAGTGTCTAGACACTCATGGTAACCACTTTGAGTACCTCTTGTAAGTCAAGTTAAATGTGACTGGTATTCATCTTTTGTTATCAGTATATATTGAATATTACAATTTTTATATAGTTTTCTCCTGTCTTAAAATGTGCATACATTTCTTTGGCACCCTCTGTAGTCAGTCTGTATTGGTAACACTAATAACAGCCATTCCAGAAATCTCTGTGGATACCACTCCCACAATTCCCTTGTGAACCTCAAAAGTACAAATGGAGAGAACCCAGCAAAGTGAAAAAAATCTCTTTTTGCATGTGTATTTTGGTTAAGATGTAGTTTCTCACTTGACCCAGTAGGGGTATGCTTCTTTTTTTTTTGCAGTTTTTGGCTGGGGCCAGGGTTGAACCCGCCACCTCCAGTATATGGGGCTAGCACCTTACTCCTTTGAGCCACAGGCTCCGCCCCAGGAGTATGCTTGAATAATAACTTTGTGTTTCCCAAACAACTCTTAAGGCATCTGGATACATACATGTCAGATGAGGCACTGTAACTGTGGATATGGAGCTGGTCTGTGCCCTAAGCACTTTTTTTTTCCTATCAAAGCTTTTCTCCTTTGGTAATTTCCCTTGTTCAGGCTGAGTCTTGAAAATTCATGAGTTCCTAAAGCTACAGGGGTATGATCCTGGGGCAGGGAACCCAAACAAGTTGCTGATGCCTTAAGATTGGGACTTGAATTAGGACAGCTCAACCTGAGTATTTCCCAGCTTTCTGATTTCTGAATTTTAATCTTTATTTCCTTTTTGAGTCTAATCAGTTCTTAGTAGAGTCAGTTCTGCTATCACACTTGTTTTGAAAATGAGAGTTTGTTCCAAAGCAATCAATATATTAAAGATTAGAATAAATCAAATGCTTGTGTGCCATTTTCTCCAGGAGAAACATTAGGTGAATGCAAAAACTGCGCTCAGCTGAGGGCCACTTAGGAATACTTAAAATGCACCCAGTGGTAGGAGCCCTACCCCGCCACATCTGGTGGTGCAAATTTCTACTGGTCTCAGTCCCATTCTTCCACTTACCACCTCACAGAAACCCACAAGTCACGGACCTTCTCACACCACTTCCACAACAAATTCTAGATTTTTCTTAAAATGGGGTAAAGTGCCTCATTTATTGTAGTGTTTAAGTATTTCTTAACAATTTAATGTGTGTAAACTATGCAACATTTTAAATTAATTTTATTTATTTATTTATTTTTTACATGTTACAGTGTTTTTGGTGGTTGTATCCTAAACCCCATTTATCTAATAAATTATTTGCTTTTTGTTGTTCAGTTTTGCAAAGAACACGAATTTTCTGTTAGAGGAGAACTGACTATAATGGATTTTGGTAGGATAAAAGCCTCAGAGGCTAAATGCTGAAGATAGGTAGGGTGCCCTAGGATTGTTTTCTGTGAATGTGCTCAACTTAGGATACTTTTCCCTACTTTACTATTTATTTTTGTTCTTTTTTTCCCCAGTGGCTCAGAATTGCTTCATAAACATTTTTTCAACTCTCTTAAACTCAAGGAGAGATTTAAGACAGTAGTCCCCAAACTTTTTGCCACCAGGGAGTGGTTTAATGGATGGTGGAGGTGGAAGTTCCATTTTGGAGATGATTCAGGCATATTGCATCTCCACCTCAGATCACCAGGCATTAGATCCTCAAAAGGGGCACACAGCCTAAATCCCTTGAATGCAGCTTACAATGGTGGGGTTTGTGCTTCTGAGACTCAGGTCCTGCTGCTAATGTGACAGGAGAAGGAGCTCAGGTGTTGATTCGAGCAAGCAATGGGGCAGTAGTTGTCAATACAGATAAAGCTTCCCTTGCTTTCCCACCACTCACCTCCTACCATGTCTGTGGGCCCAGTTCCTAACAGACAACAGACCAGGACTTGTCCCCGGCCTTGGGGTTGACACCATAGTTGTATGACATTCAAAAGTGAAGACTACTGAAAGATGATTAGATGCCTGGTGCAATCCTAGGAGTGAAGTTTTGTGGGTTTGGCTAATGCATAACTAAGGTCATTGGGTTCTGATTTTTACCAGATTCTAATGTTCAGATGAGAATGTAGAGATATTATCATACTTTTGAAGGTATGAAATCTTATAAAACAAATACAATTTGATAATTTATACATTTTCAAAAAGATATGAAGCTGTTCATGCAAGAAACAAGGTCTGCTTTGGTAGAAAGGAAAGGGAATTTTCATTTTCTGAAGTTGTAGAGAGGTAAATATAGACTGCAGATTTGTTTGTTTGTTTTTTGTGTCTCCTTATTCTGGGCTGGAAAATTGGCGTTTGGGTTTTTGTTTCTGATTCTTCTCAGGGCTCTGACTTTGGGCCACAACCACTTTCGGCCTGATACTGCTCTGGGTGTTCTCTTGCCACTTCCTGCTGGGTTAATGTATATTTCACACTGAACTTGACTTGCCAGAATGCTGGAGGATTTCTCCAGGAAACTGAATATCATTGGGCCTGAGTTTGGAGGAATCGGAGCCCTTCAGTCATCCTAAGGATGGTTTCTAGCAGTGTTATTGTAGCTGATATCTCTTTCTGCCAGGTCCTTGGTCTCAGAGATTCGAAGAATGAGTCCACAGATCACTGCGAGTAAGCAAAAGAGCAGATTTTATTGATAGATAAGAGGAGATGATAGATAAGAAAGGCTCTCCTTCAGTGAAGGGGGTACCTGAGTGGGTAACCCAGGTGGGCCCTCTGTCTAGGGGTTTATATACACAGCTCTTCATACCCTGCAGGAAAGGGGTGTTTGGGGAGATGGAATGTATATCTGGAATATGTCACGAGCGTTTGGTGCTGGAGCTCTGTGGGCAGAAGTTAATTTCACAGCTGCCCCTATGCAGGAATATGGTCCTTCTTGAGACGCACTTCTCCGCTGTGGGAATGGTGGCCCAGATGAAAACTGGTCAGGCTGGTTTTTATGAGCCTGTTTGTGCCTAGAGATGGGGTCTGTGATGAGGCTGAATTCTGGGCATCCCTGTCAGTCCTAAGCAGGAAAACCCTGGATCGTAATCTGTCAGGCCACAGAGCCAGCCTCTTTCTTCAGAGCTCTGATCCCACTCTAGTAGAACTTTCCTTTTAAACTGGATCCATGTATTCTGGGCACAGCAGTGGGAGTTGGAAGCGGGGTTGGTATCACATGATGATGCTTTGAACTCAGCCATGGCCAGGGCTATGTATCTTGAGCATTATACATATAACTTACCCCTTTTATTCCTAAATATACATACAGTAGTTAATTGTGACATTTGGATCAAAGACATAAAAACATTGAAATACAAAGAAGTTGACAAGGGGCATAAAATGATAACCTTGTTAATAACTTCCAGATTATCCTGAGCAGATTCTCAAGCTGACGTGACCAAGGTTCTCATATAGCACATCACGTGCTGAAAGTATAAAACACATTGGCTCTTCATTTGCTGAGAATAGAAATTACTCATATTTACTCCATGGTTAGTTGTTGAGAGATGTTTACAAATCAAAACCTGAGACCATTGCAGAAAAGAAAAAATTAAATTATTTTAGCAAATGATACAGACATTCATTTACCAGGTCAAAAAAGTTATTTTATTTTTGACACAATACGGGTCAGTTAAACCTCAATGTACACTTCAATATGTGCTTTATCCTAAAATAAAACCTGATATGATGTTATTTTAAATTTTAATTGTGGGCAAATCATGAATTTTCTTATAAGATGTATTTAAAGTAAATTGTACAGCCTATATTACTTATTAAATAGGAAAAGGTTGAAATTTGTCTTCATGCATAATGAATACTATTAAAATTGTATGAAATGAACTTTATGATAAAATCTTTAATAATGTATTGATCTCAAGTGAAATGCTTTATTTTAAATCCCTTATATGCCAGGCAAAAATGATGAAATCAGTAAAAAATTTCCTAAGTGGTTCTCCATGATTATATATTTGAGTGAAAAAAATGTTTCTGAGTAAAAAATTAATAGAAAATACTAGACTGAATATCTCCAAGGCCTCTGTAGAGTCTACAGTTCTCTGATATGCCTTGAACAAAGCAAAATTAGGAATACAAAAATGGATAGGAAGATGAGATTACTTTGGATATATAAAGAAGATGCTCCCCTTGGAGCTTAGTTAAGTATAAAAGGTCTCCTTTAGCTGTGGAAATCATTTTTAGTACTGGAACCCAATCTGCACCCTAAGATAACATGCTTGTTGGCAGCATCATAACTGTTAGATGTTGAAAAAATGTATACAAATGCATATTTATTAGTTGCATTGATTACAGGTAATGAATCTAAATGTCTGTTTTTCTATTGACAGTAGTCCTCTTAATATCATGCCAAGAATATACCCCCAGCTATCCATGCTTAACAAATTGAATTGGAGATGGTTTACCTCTTCTGGGGTATTTCACAATGAACTGCTTCAGTTAGTCTTGGAAAATTACACAAACAAATTGTCTCTTTCCTAATGTCTCCACAAAATCAAGCCGAAAAAAAATGTACAAAACTAAATTGCTACTGGAATTGCATGGTGCCCACTTTCTCTTTGTGTTGAGGAAAAAAAATTATTAAATCACACTTTGGAATAATTCTATTTCAATCAACTCTACTTTGATCGTAGGTCTGGATTAGGGAAGGTCTAAAAGGCCTCTAGGACTTTCGTGTGCTAAAATGAGTAAACTATTTAATAGCCACATTGGAGCTTTCAGGAAATGATTTTCTATATTTCAGTCTTTATTTTGGAGCCAGCCTCCTGGGAAGAAGGGGAACTCATGGTTTAACTTGAACAAAGAAGGAATTAACTGGTCATGGAGCACAATGGCTGTGGCACCAAGAAGATGTCACATGACAATTTGGGAACCTCATCTGAATCTGAATTCTGACATGAAATAAGACTCATTACAAACTGGCCAAAATTTCTAAGTATCCTGCCTACTTAAGGCTGTTGGCAAGCATTATTTTGCGTTGAACCATCCAAATGAAAAAGAAATGAAAGGAAGAAAGAGTGGAAATCATAAGCATGTATGATTAAAATGTTTTCCTACTCTTCCTTCAAGCAGGTGGACCCAGAGATTCCATGTAAACTCTTATTCTCATTTTATAGTATTTTTTGTTGTTGTTATAAGAAGTATTTATGTTTTCACCCAGTAGAAGTTCTTTTAGTTTTGTCTGGTACAGTTGAGTGAAAACATGTTGATCATTTCACCTAAAAACCAAAGGCTTTGGTTATTTGATCTCCATTAATATTGCGTGTTGTGGGGCTAAGGCAGCCTTGGTGAACGGCCTGACTTGGTGTGGAGAGGAGATTGTCCTCTGGGTATCTGGAGAGTTGAGGAGTCTCTGCTGAGCTATAAATAAATCCATCCAGGCTTCTGGTATTGCCGAGTATGAAGTTCTTTTTGCTGGGTTGGGAATGAAGTCTATTGTAAGTAGCTGTGGCTTCTTCATGGTTATCTGTAAGTTTATTCCCGAGACCAAACAACGATGCCTTGTACTTTTTCAGTGCTCTCAACTTTTTCAAAGGCTTTTCCTCTCTTCAAAGTACTGGAATTACTTGATGTATAGAGGACATAGCCAGGGCCAGACGACTGGGCACTGGGTGCAGCTGCTGCTCCGAACTCATTGTCCTTGAGTGGCTTTCCAGAAGTGGCCTTGGCCTTACCAAGCTTTTGAACATGGTGTCTTGATTCTAATAGTCCTTGTTTCTCTGTCTGCATTTATTCAGTACAAAAGCTCCTACTTGTGATGGAGGTCTGCCCAAAGAGAGAGGAGGGAAAGCGTTGTTATAAATCTTCAGTGCTTTTTCTTTAGCAGAAATTATCTGTCTTTACCCTGAACATATTTGGTTTAAGTACCTTGCAGACTCCCTCGCCATAGTATTCCACCATATAGAACTGCAGTTGCCAGCCCCAGGTCCCTGAAGGGTACAGGCTGTGGCCTGTCAGGAGCTGGCCACACGGCAGGAGGTGACCCGCAGGTAAGGAAGGGAAGTTTCATCTGCATGGTGGCCTTAGATTCTCATAGGAGTGTGACCCTCCCATAAACCACACGTGAGGGATTAGAGTGCATACTCTTTACGAGAATCCAGTGCCCGATGATCTCAGGTGGAGCTGAGGCGGTGATGCTTGCACTGGAGAGGGGCTGTAAATACAGAGTATGAAGACCAGAGAGGTTCCTGTGCACATGGAACGTAATAAAACAATTGCTTGGAGACTCATATTAAAACCCTGTCAAGTAAAACCCAAGCAGCAGCTGGTGGGAGGCTTTCTAGTGGCAAGTGAGCGTCTTACTTGAATTGTAAAACAGTATCTGGTGGCCGGCTCTGCAGTGGCGAGCGGAATGATGTATTTCAGCTGCACAGCTGCATCTGGTGACAGGCGTTCAGCCAGAATCCGACTGTCTAGTTGCAGGAAAACATGCTCAGGGCTCCCACTGATTCTGCATGATGGCAAGTTGCCCAATTATTTTATTATCTATTACAGTGTAATAATAATAGAAGTAAAGTATACAATAAATGGAAGGCACTTGAATCATCCCCAAACCTAATCCCTGCACTCCCCTGCTCCAACCCCAGAAAAATCATCTTTCATAAAACTGGTGCCAGAAAGATTGGCGACTGCTGGAAACACAGATTGTAGTGTGTACTTCTAGAAAGTAACTGAGATCAGACAGGTGACGTGGCAACCTTCTTATCCATTCCCGTAGTGCCCTATAGGTGACGCAGGAAACAATGGCTTCTCTGACTCTGCAGAAAAAGAAAAGTTATCATTTCCTGAGGAACAAAGATTATGGCCTTTTGTTCCTCCAGTTTCTTTTTCTTTCTTTCTTTTTTTTTTTCATGTAGTCATTTTAAAGAATTCTGGTTTTTGCATATGTTATGAGTCCTGGGGGTTATCAGTGCTGGTGTATTTTGAAAACAAAAAAAAAGGATATGCAGAAAGGGGAACAAACAGAGTTCTAATACAGTGAGATTTGTTTGTTTTTTGTTTCGTTTTGTTTTGTTTTTGAGACAGAGCCTCAAGCTGTCACCCTGGATAGAGTGCTGTGGCATCACAGCTCACAGCAACTTCCAATTCCTGGGCTCAAGTGAGTCTCCTGCCTCTGCCTCCCAAGTAGCTGGGACTACAGGCGCCCGCCACAACACCCGGCTGTTTTTTGGTTGCAGCTGTCTTTGTTGTTTGGCGGGCCCGGGCTGGATTCGAACCCACCAGCTCAGGTGTATGTGGCTGGCACCTTAGCCTGTTGAGCCACAGGCGCCGAGCCATACAGTGAGATTTGTATTGTGGAGCATATACAATATAAAACTGTATGTATAAAATATATATGATATACATATATTCCCCTCCTTTCTAGATTTTTTATTTATCCCTGATAACCTATTTTACTTATTCTTCCTAGACTCATGGGAGACAAGTTCCTCAAAGAAAAATTTCACTTCATGGAAATAAACTATTATGGTCAGAAGATGCAGGCATGGTAGTTTCTTGGAATTGAGCTATCCATAAGAATAAGAGCATTGTTTTTCATATATAGATTTGATAGCACTGACCAATCCAGAGATTTTTTTTCCTGCATTAATGCAAACTAAAGCATTTCAGTTGAAGTTGAATGTTTGCAGAAGATACTGGAAGAACTTGTTGGTTCAAATCTTGATTAGGGACAAGGGCCGGCTGAGGGTGTTGTGGTAAAGGCTGACCTTGTCACAGGGATGGTGGGTTTTGCAACTGCATCAGCAGAAAGTGTGTGCTGAATGTGGGATTCATTAATTCGTTCACTCATTCACAACTGTTTGCATGTTCTTATGTGCTGGACCACAGCGCTATGAATAAAACAAGCATCCTTCTCTCTGGGAACCTTCATTCTAGTGGGAGAACTTGGATCCCATGCTTATAGGCACACACCCGTACACAATCGAAACCCCCCAAAAGTCCAAATGGTTATTGGACACCTCTATGAAAGGCCAAGGGCAATAAAGTGGCGAGAAGGAGTCTCTTCTGCAAGTAACCAATGTATTTCACAGCAAAAGCCTCTCGGTTTCTGCGGTGGTTTTCTTTCATTGCTCAGGTTGGTTGGGGCATAATTGGTTGATGTTGTGAAAGAGCAGAGGTGGCAAGCAGTGAACAATGCTTATACAACAGGTGAGACTGAATGATAGCAAAAATACAGAGTGGTAGAATTCAAACACTTTTTGGTTGCCTGGGATTTAAGGCAACAAACCATTTTTGTTTCAATTCATGTTGTTTTAAAAAAATCTTTATGACCTGCTGTAATCTCTCCTTGTGTTCAATAAGTATAATAGCATGAACTTCTATCAACCCCAACAACAAACACTGATTCATTTTATACCCCGTGCAGAGTGTTGCTGATAGAAAAATGAGTAAGGCACAGTCCCCATTCTTAACTCTATGGACCTGGCCGACTCATACCAATTTAACCTCAATCCCAAATTCCCCAGCAATGTTCACATTGTTTTACTTACTCATCATTATTTACCATTAATCAAACAATAGCTGTTTTACCATTAATCAAACAATAGCTGTTTACCATTAATCAAACAATAGTTCTTTTCACTGTCAGCAACTAAGAAGTAAGTGATACCGTTTTACTGGGCTCTCTCGATTAAGCCACTAGGAAATATAGGAATGGAGAAAAAAGATGATGAACCCAGTTTTCCTGGTTCTTGGGTCCATAAGAAATCTATAAGATTGAGGATTTGAATTATTCTGGGAATCTGTGTCTGAAAGTCATTTTTTCCTCAAGTAGTTCTATAGGTGTGTGCCTAGAAGCCAGGGAAAACTGAGATATGAGTATAACCCACCCAGTACAAATCCAGGGAATCCTCCTGACATTTCTCATCCTGTGCATATAAAAATGATAGTTTGATAATATCCGAGTAATGAAAACCTCACTTATATTAATGTTTTCCAAACTTTATTTAATGGAAAAATGTTAATAATTAGCAGGAGGAGTAGAGATGAGGAAGACATGGAATTTCCATGGTCAAATGAGTGTCACATGTTGGACTAAAGGAAGCAGGATTTTCTTAGGCAGGCTTTTCCTTGACCTAATTTGCTGATGTGTCTTGTAAGTCCACAATATGGGTTATAGCAGTAGTTCTCAAATTTAGCATCATAATCACACGTCTTGACCTCTATAGACTCACCAAATCAAAACTCTGGCAGGTGGAAACGGGAGATTTTCACTTAAAACATAATGGGGAAATTACTTTTAGGTAGCCATGGGTTACCTTTGGGGAAGTTAGTCTATTTCAGCCCTGGCCCCAGGTACCATTGACGGCAGAAAGCAGCCTTTCGCCTACTTAAGTAACAGCAAAACTCCTTTCATCTGAGAAATGAGCATTGACATTTATGGAAAAGTTTGGAAAACGCTAGTCCACACATTCCCTTCCTAAAGGCTTAAAGAAAAAAATGATAGTTAGCAAGTTTATTGGTTGGGGACTTTACTCAATCTGAGTTGTATATTTTGGGTATGGTGGTTCAGATAGCACTAACAATCAAGCCTGTATTTGGGGCCCGTATTGATGGTCATTTGTTATTTTGTAAGTGGCACTTTTAGATTTATATTATCTGTAGACTTTTTTCTGTTTCAGTTAAACATTCCCACAGAGGTTGAATGTAATATGTGGTAAAATTTGTTTTGTTTTCTCACTTTAGTAGAGAATAATGCTTAAAGTTATTAGATTTATAAAACTCAAATTCCTAGAAATAAGAAGATGTATAATTAGAGATAATTTGATAAGATATTGGCATGAATAGAGAAATCTTTAAGGAGAGGAGAGAGAGAAGGATCTTGTCTCTAACATTTTTTGGCACCAGGGACTAGTTTCACAGAAAATAGTTTTTCCACAGGCTGGGAGTGGGTGGTGGTTTCCAGATGATTCATTACATTACATTTATTGTGCACTTTATTTCTATTATTATTATTATGACATTGTAATATATAATTAAATAATTACCCAACTCTCTATAATGCAGAATCATTGAGAGCCCTGAGCTTGTTTTCCTGCAACTGAATGGTCCCATCTGGGGTGATGGGAGGCAGTGACACCCACGGCGTGTTGCTGCTATAAAGCCGGCCACCAAAAGTAGCTTAATTGTCAACTTTCCCACCATTAATAGGGTTTTATTATGAGTTTGCAAGCTATTGACTTATTATGGCTTCTGTGTAGTCAGACGTCTCTGCTAATGATAATGTGTATTTGCAGCCGCCACCCAGCCCTAGCATCACCACCTCAGCTCCACCTGCGACCACTGGGCATTGGATTCTCATCAAGGGCGTACAACCTACATCTCCCGCATGCGCAGTTCTCATCAAGAGCTCGCACCTTACATCTCCCGCATGCGCAGTTGCGCATGCCTCTGGGCATCGGATGCTGCTGCCGACGTGACAGGAGGCGGAGCAATGCGGAGCGGCTGTCAATCCGAGCAGGTGGAGCTTCACCTGCTCTGAGGCCCAGGGCCTATCACGCCCAGTACCGGTGCTTGGCCTGGGGCTTAGGGACCAGAGCTCCAGACTATTAATTTATTATGTTGAGGGGAGTTAGAGTTAAGGTGATCTAATTAAACAAAGAAAAACTACTGGTCTTGTGAACAGATGACTTTTCTAAGAAAAAAGAAAAGTGGGAAATGCCTTCCAAAGCATTTACTTCTCTCTCCATAACCGTTCTTTAGCCACATTTCAGAGCAACGCGGTGAGCTGGGCTTGGGCGGTTAACTCCAGACGTTGTGGTGTCTGGGGTGCAGCTGTATCTTGAGTGGAGATAACCTCTAATGGTAACCCCAGATGTAGCTATTACTATCAGGTTAGATCTAAATGTAGCCTTCTTTTTATTTTGAATGCTGTATGGTAAAGTTTGAGTTTCTGCTAACTTACTTTGTTCCAAGACCGTGTAAACCAGACCCCTACTTTGACTCAAGTGAATGTGGCTGAGGCTCAATGTCATGAACTCTGAGGTTATAGGTAAATGAAAGGGCTTTGACAATTTGCATATAGTCATCATTGGAAACCTTAATTGCTAAAATGCAGATGTAGGGCTTGTCTGAAGGTCCAAAGGGAAAACGTGGATGTAAGATAATGAAGTACCCTATCAGCATAGGTGTACCTTGGAGAAGGTGTGAGGTCTGTTCTAGACCACACAATAAACCAAATATAGAACTAACTTAAGACACACAAATTTGTTTCTCAGTGCCGTAAAAGTTATGTTTACATTCTACTCTAGTCTACAATAGCATTATATGTAATAGCATTATGTCCAATAAACAATGTACATGCCTTAATTAAAAAACTTGATTTATAAAAAATGCAAATGATCATCTGGGCCCTTAATGAGTCATAGTCTTTTAGCTAGAGGAGGATCTGGCCTTTATGTCTGTGGCTGCTGACTGATTAGGGTGGTGGCTGCTGAGAGTTGGGGTGGCTGTGGCAATTACATTTTGTTTTAGTTTTTATTTTGAGACTGAATCTCTTTCTTTTACCCTGGCTAGAGTATAGTGGCAACATGGTAGCTCACTGTAACCTCAAACCCCTGGGCTCAAGCAATCCTGCCTCAGCTTCCTGAGTAGCTGGAACTACAGGTGCATGCCACCACACCTGGCTAGTTTTTTTTTTTTTTTCCCAGGAGAGATGGGGTTTCATTCCTGAGCTCAAGGATCTTTTTGCCTTAGACTCACAGAGTGCTAGGATTATGGTCATGAGCCACCATGCCCAGCAGCTATGGCAATTTCTTAATTCAAGACAGCAATGAAGTTTGATGTATCAATTAACTCTTTGTGAAAAATTTCTCTGTGACATGTGATGCTGTTTGATAGCATTTTACTGACAGTAGAACTTCTTTTAAGATGTCAGTACTCATACCTACCACTTCTTTATCAAGTAGGTTTATGGAGTATCCTAAATTCTTTGTTGTCATTTCCACAATTTTCCTAGCATCTTTACCAGGAATAAATTCTATTTAAAGAAATATATATATTTTTTTCTTATCCATGAGAAGCAGCTCCTCATCTGTTCAAGTTTTATCATGAGATTGCAGCAATTCAGTCCTAATTTCAGGCTCAACTTCTATTCTATTTCTTTTGCTCTTTCTAGCATATATGCAATTACTTCCTCCACTGAAGCCTTGACCCTCTCAAAGTCATCCGTGAGGGTTGGAATCAACTTCTTTTAAACTCCTGTTAATGTTGATATTTGATCTCCCTAGTAATTGCAAAGTAACAGCGTCTAGACTGCTGAATCCTTTCCAGAAGGTTTTCAATTGATTTTACCCAAATCCGTGAGCGGAATCACTACCTATGGCAGCTATTACCTCATGGAATATATTTCTTAAATAATAAGATTTGCAAGTTTAAATTACTCCTTAATCTATGGGCTCTAGAATGGATGTCGTGTTAGGCATGAAAACAACATTAATCTCCTTGTGTATCTCCATCAGAATTCTTGGCCGACCATGGTCAATGAGCAGTAGTATTTTATAAAGAACTTTTTTAAAGGGCAGTAGGTCTCAACAGTAGGCTTAAAATATTCAGTAAACCATACTCTACACAGATGTGTTGTCATCCAGGGTTTGTTGTTCCATTTATGGAACATAGGCAGAGTAAAGTTAGCATAATTCTTAAAGGTCTTAGGATTTTCAGAATGATAAATGAACAATGGCTTCAACTTAAAGTCACCGGTTACGTTAGCCCCTGACAAGAGTCTGCACTTTTGAAGTTTTGAAGCCAGGCATTGACTTCTCTCTGGCTGTGAAAGTCTTAGCTGTCATCTTCTTCTAGTAGAAGGTTGTTATGTCTATAGAAAAAAACAGATTTGAAAATCCATTGCATGGTGTACCCACCTTATCAATGATACTAGCTAGATCTTCTGGATAACTTGCTGTAGCTTCTACATCAGTACTTGTTGGTTTACTTTGCACTTTTATTTATGGAAATGGTCTTTTTCCTTGAACCTCATGAACCCATCTCTGCTAGCTTCCAACTTTTTCTTCCTGCAGTTTTCTAACGTTTCTCAGCTTTCATAGAATTGAAGAGCATTAGAGCTTTGGTTTTAATTTTCTTCATTAACTTGTTCTTTGTGTTCACAACTTGGCTGACCATTTGCAGCAGGACACCTAGCTTTCAGTCTGTCTCAGCTTTAGACATGCCTTCCTCTCTAAGTTTAATCATTTCTAGTATTTGATTTAAAGTGAGAGATGTACCACTCTTCTTTGACTTAAACACTCAGAGGCCCTGTAGGGTTATTAATTGGCCTAATTTCAATATTGTTGTGTCTCAGGGAATAGGGAGACCTGAGGAGAGGCAGAGAGATGGGGAACAGCTGGTGATTAGAACAGAACACACACAACATTTGTTGGTCAGTTTTGCTGTCTTATATGGGCTCAGTTTGTGATGCCTCAAAACAATTAAATAGTAACATCAAAGGTCACTGGTTACACATCACCATAGTAGATAATATGATCTATTATATATCTAGGTCTATAAGATCTATTTTCATTATTATCATAATATGATAATAATTATCAATTATTAGACATGCCTTCCTCTCTAAGCTTAATCATTTCTAGTATTTGATTGGCCTAATTTCAATATTATAATATTATCATAATATGATAATAATGAAAATGTTTGAAATATTATGAAAATTACCAAAATGTGACACAGAAATACAGTATGAGCACATGCTGTTGGGAACATGGAACTGATAAATTTGCTTGATGCAAGGTTGCCACAGACATTCAGTTTGCAAAAAAATGTAGTGTCTGCAAAGTGCAATAAAGTGGAACTCAATGTACCAGGACATGAGTGGTGGTCTCTAACCTATCTCATGACTGTCACAATTGCTCTAAAGATACACTGAAGAAAAGACCAATTACTGCTGAAGTTTCTGCAAGCTTAAGTCTTTGTGGGTTTGCAGAACCCTTCACTGAAGCCTGACACCAGGACTTTGAGGACGATTCTAGCAGAGATATTCTAGGAACCAGCACCTTTCATCTGATAACTTTCAAAACCCCTTTCGAACATGTGAGGTAAATTATGCCTAGTCTCTGGGGAGATCTCTCTGGAATCTGAACATTCTCTAGGGATTATCCTTTGACATTTGGAGCAGGTGAGAGTCATGTGGCATGTGAAATCATTAAGGTGTAATTATGATAAGCTCAACTTGACTTTTTCTGTTATGCCTGCCAGCCTTGACAACTCCCAACAGTTGGAGACACTTCTCTGGTTCCTTATAACACACATCCTGAATGTTTTCTGTTCCCTGTGGCTAAAGCTGCATGAAGGAAATTTTTGCTGAGAAAATGTGGAAGGCCCCTGGGTTGATAGGTGCTATTAAGTTAGCTCTATTATCAGTGACTCCCTATGTGTACACAATGGGCTCCCTTTTCTTTTTCACTTTTCTTTTTTTAATTTTTTAATTGAAGACAGACATTTTCTCATTCTGACAGGTAACCACTTACCTTACCTTTCAGTTGACATGTGCCTAAAATGGTGTCTGTGGTTTTAGAATGTAGGACTGTGGTGTGTTCATAGCAGTTTGAGTGACATTGATTAAGGGTCATTCTTTATTTGTGGGAAAGTGTGTATTTTTTATGCCTTCCTAAGCTCTTATAGCATATACATGCTGGCTGGCTCCCAAGCCATATACATGTCTGCGAAATACTTTAAAACAGACAGTACTTCTGGAGTAGACAGCACAACATTGCTGATGACCAGCACTGCCCCCTGGGGTGACACTGGCTTCATCACATACTAGCTATGTGATTTAAAGCAAGTAGGTTAGCTTTAAGCCTCAGTTTCTCTGCATCTGTTCATCTGTGAAAAGTGAGTAATTAAACTGACTTATGTGGGATTGTCTTACGGAAAAATGAGACAGTTCATTTAAATGCATTTAAAACACCAGTATATAGTAAGTACTTAATAAGTGGTACCGTGATCATTGTTTGGTGGCAACGGCATGAACATAAAGTGTATGTATTTTTTAATCTTCTTAGAGAATAGAAGTTTTTCCTTGACAATCTAAGTGATAAATGATATGGCTATGAAAAGTGGAATACACTTTCTGAATTAATGCACATCTCTGCTCATAAGTAATTATGTTGGTGGCTGTGACTGAAGACAGAATAATGAGATTTTTACCCGTCAACATCAGCAAGCTTTTATATTCCTAGAAGGCTAATGTTCTTAAGTCTTTGGTATTCCTTTTTCCTTTGGCTAATTTTAGAAATTCCCCTCTGTGGTTAATATAAACATATTTTATCTACTAATAATGTATCATTTTGTAAGAAGATAGAAATGGTATTGTTTAGAAATGCATGTGGCAGCAAGTAATAGAAATCCCGACTGTGGCAGCCTAAAACTAATAGAGGTTTATCTTTCTAATTTAAGTAGTCTGGATGGGTTCTAGCTTTGGTTCAGTGTCTGAGAAATATTAAATATTAGGGCTGATGATTCTGGGATTCCTTTACATTTCCCTCAGGGATTTTGTTTGTTTGTAATATGTCAAGAAATGGCTGCTGAATTCCAGGCGTCAAATCTTTGTTCAAGACAGAAAGAAGGAATAAGGAAAAGGGAAGGGATAGTTTGCCTTCTACCTAATATCTGGAAATAAAAAAATATATATACTCACACGGTCCCTTTGCTCATCCAAATTTATGGGAGTCTCCTTGACCTAAACTAAACCACATCCTCGCTGCCAAGGACATCAGCTGTCATGTAGGGTTGGGCATATTTGCCCTCTAAAGAAATGGACAGGAAAGGAAGCATCTTACCCAGCCACCTTCCTGTGCCAACCCTGCTCTTGGCTTTGGGACACCACCTCTTCCTGTCATTACATCCATCAGGATGGCGGTTGATGGTGGATATAATAGATGTGATGTTGGATCAAACGACAAGCCTGAAGCCCGTGGCTCCTGACACCATAGTGTGCTAATGTCAGTCGTAGGAACCCAGCCTCCCTGCTCCCTTCCTCAGAATCTGGAGGCTTTTTTACTCTGGAGACTCAGAAATAGGGATCTATCTTGACTCAGTTACTATCTAGATTAGTGAGTCACAGTTTAATAATGCCATAATAATTCTAAGGACTGAGGCTGTCTGGAGTCAGCATTCTCTGGCCCAGTAGAAGGTAGCTTCTTTCTTATCTCAAGCTATTGTGCTTGAGAAATAAACCTGAAGTTCTCTTTCTTTTACTCGGTCATTTTTCAAGGTGAAATAGGCATAATCAGAACTTTAAGATATTCCTTATGCAGGGTAGATACATTTTAAATAATACTTATTAAAAGATATGGAGTTACTGCAGCTTATTATACAACTTCTTACTAAATTTTTCATTCCTTCCTTTCATGCATTAAGAAAAGAAAGACGACTTCTGTAGGCTTCCTATTAAAAGGTACCTAGCCTGAATGGAGATTTTCTTTTATTATTATTTTTTGCCTACTTGCAAAGCCGGGAGTCAGAACCACGGAATCAGAGAACCCATGTTTCTTTATAGTTTAAGCAGAGCGAAGGGGAAAATGGACAGAACTAGGTCATATTGTGTTAGGAAACTAGGACACAGAGGAATTTCTTGGAGGCTCAGAGTCTAATGGATTCTTATTCGAGGGTGGAGTATTTCAGAAAATTCAGAAGCAAGAGTTATAGTGTATGGCAGCCTGTAAAATGTTTTAAAAACACTAGTCATCTTATTCCTTTTTAGTAAAAAAGAAAAATTTAATTGGAAATTTTCTTTAATCACTTGTCAAGAAAAGACAAGTCTAATAAGTGGCTTTCCCCAAGATGATTAGAGGGTGGGTTGAATGCATCTTCCCATTGCTTCTCATCCTTAGATGGTTTGCAGACACCACTGGTTTCTTCCATGTTTAGGAAAGGGCGTCAGTAGTGGTGACCTGGAGGAGCTGAGAGTGGTGGGGCCTAGCCGCTGGGTCTGCCAGTAAAGGAACCATTTGGCTGTGAGTTTGAGGAGGTCACTTAATGCAAGAGACCTCTCTCTCATAAAATAAGAGGGGTATTTTGCCTCTTCACCTTGTAAAATGAATGTTTTTTTTTTCTCACTTTGGAGTGTGTAGTTTCAAGGTAATCTGGGCATTCTCAGATTATTGCTGTGGGTTGAACCAGTTATCAAAGATGGAGAGAAGATGTAGAACCCTGTATCTATCTTTCTTTTCCTTGTCCCTTAAAAGGTTAGGGTAGTGTGCGGGAAGGCTGTGAATCTCGGTCCTGCAGATGAGCTCTGGGGTGGCTGGGGCCCCAGCTCCTGGCTTGGTTTGCTGCCCTTCCCTGTGGGATCACAGGATGTCATTCCGTCCCCTTTTCTTCTCAGTTGTGCCCAGATATTCTTAAATGCTTTTGACTCCTGTGTTCCACTAGATGTGCCCTCTGTGTGAAGGTGCCACTCCTTACCTCCTGTCAACTTCTTCATTCTCTGAACACAAAATCAGATTTAGCAAGTTCCCAAGTATTTGATTAAAGGAATGGACATCGGGGTGACAAATGACTGGATATTTGCGTTTTTAACATCTCATCTCCACATTGGTGGAGCACGTGGAGGATTTAAGAGTAACAGCCTGTATCACACACAGGAGACGCACACATTTATCAGCACATTTCCTATAATCCTCATGCAAAGCAAACGAACTAAGTAGTGAGAACCTCTAGGCTTTTTGTTTTCTTTTTCTTTTCTTTTTGCCGTTTTTGCCCAGGGCTGGATTTGAACCCACCATCTCTGGCATATGGGGCCGGCACCCTACTCCTTTGAGCCATAGGCGCCACCCGGCTTTTTGTTTTCTTTTCTTTTGCTTTGCTTTATTCTAACAGCTAAAACTAGGAGAGGCTGGACAGAAATTACTCAAGATCATTTGGCTAAAAAGTGACAGAGGAGGAACTTGCACATGAGTCTTCCCATCTAGGGCTCTGGCTTCTGTAGGCGCCTCCACCTCACAGGTGCCACCTCCTGCTCGAATTAAGGACGTGGGCTCCATGACCATGGTGTATTTAAGGGACCTCCTACCTTTAGAAGTTGACCCCTAAGTTGGCTCAATTCTTTGCAGCTTCAACTTTGCACCTGTAAAACGTCTGCTTTTTGGCTTTCCCTGTCTTTTAAAAGTGGATCAGTGAAGGCAAAGGTGATAGATGGTGTAGGATGGAGAAGTGGGGATGCTTTACACCATGACTTTGGTCACTGCCCACTGGGAGATGGAGGTGGGAAGATATGACAGTGAAGATAATTCGGTGGGGTAAAGTACTTACTGGATCGCTATGTGCTTTGATACTTAAAAAGACTGTGTTTAAATCATCAAATTATAAATATTTCCTTAAAAAGATTCAAACAATGGAAAAGAATTTAAAGTGAAATGTAAAATCTTTCGCTTTTCCTATTCTAATCCCTCTTCTTTGGGGCTACTTTTGAGTGTGCAATTATGCAGACCTTTTTCTTTACCATACGAATGTGAATGTGGTTATGGAGATGAGACATTGATGTACTTTTTTAGAGATGGGTCCTGGTCTGCCACTTAGGCTACAGTATAGTGGCTGATCATAGCTCGCTATAATCTTTAATTCTCGGATTCAAGTGATCCGTCTTCCTCAGTCTTCTGAGTGGCTAGGAATAGAGGTACGTACCACCTTGCTCAGCTAATTTTTATTGATTTTTTTTTCCATAGTGATGGCATCTCACTGGGTTCCCTGAGCTGGTTTCAAACTCCTAGACTTAGGAGATCTTCCTGCCTTGGAGTGCTGGGATTATAAGCATGAGCCACTGTGCTCAGCCTGGGATATACTTTTTAAAATAATGAATCATAGTTGTTTTTTTTGTTATTGTTGTTTGTTTTTCACTTTATTCTGTTGGTGAGAAGAAATGTACTTTTCTTCTGCTAGGTTTGGGGTTGGAATGTTCTTCCTTCTCTAGTTGCTTGAGATATCCCATTAAGTTGTTAACTTCCTTTCTTTCCATTTTCTTGAGGAAGGCTTGCAGTGCTATAAATTTCTCTCTTAGGACTGCCTTTGCAGTATCCCAGAGGTTCTGATAATTCGTGTCTTCATTGTCATTTTGTTTCAAGAATTTGGTAATTTCCTTCTTAATCTCATCTATGACCCAGCTATCCTTCAGCATAAGGTTATTTAGCTTCCATGTTTTTGTATGAGCATGCAGAAGAAAAGAAATAACCAAAATTAGAGCAGAATTAAATAAAATTGAAAAGAATTATACAATAGATCAATAAATCAAAAAGTTGTTTTTTTGAAAAGGTCAATAAAGTAGATAAACCTTTGGCTAACCTAATCAGAAAAAAAAAAGTAAAATCTCTAATTTCATCAATCAGAAATGGTAAAGACGAAATAACAACAGACCTCTCAGAAATTCAAAAAATCCTTAACAAATATTACAAGAAACTTTACTTTCAGAAATATGAAAATCTGAAGGAAATCGACCAATACTTGGAAGCATGCCACCTACCAAGACTTAGCCAGAATGTAGTGGAAATGTTGAACAGGCCTATATCAAGTTCTGAAATAGAATCAACTATACAAAGTCTCCCTAAAAAGAAAAGCCCAGGACCAGATGGCTTCACGTCAGAATTCTACCAAACCTTTAAAGAGGAATAGTACCTATATTACTAAACCTCTTCCAAAATATAGAAAAAGAAGGAATACTACCCAACACATTCTGTGAAGCAAATATCACCTTGATGCCTAAACCAGAGATAGACCCAACAAGAAAAGAAAACTCTAGACCAATATCACTAATGAATATTGATGCAAAAATATTTAACAAGATACTAACCAACAGAATCCAACAACACGTCAAACAAATTATACACCATGACCAAGTGGGCTTTATCCCAGGGTCTCAAGGTTGGTTCAACATATTTAAATCTATAAATGTAATTCAGCACATAAACAAATTAAAAAATAAAGACCATATGATTCTCTCAATTGATGCAGAAAAAGCTTTTGACAATATCCAGCATCCCTTCATGATCAGAACACTTAAAAAAAATTGGTATAGAAGGGACATTTACTAAACTGATAGAGACCATCTACAGCAAACCCACAGCCAATATTATATTGAATGGAGTTAAATTGAAACCATTTCCACTTAGATCAGGAACCAGGCAAGGTTGCCCATTGTCTCCATTGCTCTTCAACATCGTAATGGTAGTTTTAGCCATTGCAATCAGGGAAGAAAAGGCAATCAAGTGTATCCACATAGGGTCAGAAGAGATCAAACTTTCACTCTTC
>CAUYRH010002555.1:0-52446 GCA_963574655.1 Perodicticus potto
GCTGCTTTAATTTGCTTTTCCTATGTCTATGGATGGTAAAGGCAACAGAGGATCCCTGTTTAAGTAGCAAAAGAAGACAAGAGTTCGTTCAAGTCATTTAGGAAGGAAACTTTGACGATCATTAGTGAAACACCTTCGTGGAAGACTGAATATTGCGGGTGGGTAACTTAGCCTGTGCATGTTTTCATATCTAGACGTCGTTCTGTAACCCTCACAGATAAAATGTTTGAGTGTATTCAGTGGGTGGCTTACTTATTTTAGTGAGTTGTTAATTCTAGCAATTCATTTCCCAAAGCTCCTTTTGAGACAAGTGCTTGATCAATTATTGGCTTACGTTTTTCTGCCTGTCCTGACACTCAGGAATCAGTAACGTTGAACAGATTCTGATGCAGAATTTAGGCATCATCTCTAACATGTCCTGGCCTGAAATTAGATAAAAGACACGTGTTCTTTAAAAAAGAAAAAAAAAAGGCATATGCATATCACATCATACACAATCTAACATTGTACTGTCAAGTAAGAACAGATAACCTATAGCATTTTATTGTTTCTAATACCTCTGCCAAAACACACACGTTTCCTTATTCAGTAGATCTCTGAACTTAGCCCCTTTTAGAATAATGGATGCATTCCTTCTATGAGTATTCATTGAGTATCTGTTATCTATTCAACACTGTGCTAGATACAGCAGGGGAAAAAATGGTGAGCAAAATGGGAACCTTGTGGTGCTTTGGGGGACTTTGCAGAGTAGGGGTGTAATCAGACATGCACTTAAGAAAGAACATCCTGCAATTCTTTGAATATAGTAAAAAACCACAAAATTGTCTACTTTAACAGCCTTTTATAGTGTATGAATTGTGTCTCAATGATGCTGTTAATAAGAACAAGTTGCTCTGGCTGCATGAGAATGCCCAAAGGTAGATGGTGGGACCAAGAGGCGAGGTCCAGACACCTGAGTATTTAGTCACATATCCTGGAGTATTTAGTCATAGCAAGGAAGATAAATCCTTTGCCTGCTATTACAACAAAACTGAAAAGCATCGATCTCTCCATCATCAGAGTCGCTCTTTTAGTTAAGCTCAGAAGAGTCCAAATGCTCATGCTGGGAAGATTCCTATGAGTCACTGACAGTGATCAAATTAGATTAGCAATGCAAGACTGAGAGGCCGAGGCAGACGGTTCTCTTCATACATACAGGAATAGAATGCACTGGCCCAAACAAAGAGAAAGGAAAGAATAATGAAGAGACACCGCTTAACTCTCCATCATTAATTTTTATTTGCTTTTTAAGAAATTACAAAAAGATAAGCCAGTATTTAATCAAAGTAAGCATTCCTTCATTTTTCATAAAACTGAGGAGTGGTACGTATGTAAATTCAGAATATACCTTTTATTCCTTGGTTCAAAGTAAAAATCAGTAGCATTTAGTCACTTGGAAAATGGCATTGTCGCGATCATTATTAGAACAATTCATTCTTTGTTAAGAATTCTAGTTAATGAACTCACATTGTATGGATTCAGTACTGACACCATGCTCAGAATGAATTTTCACATCTGTCTATGAAATGTTCTTTTTTTTATTAAATCATAGCTGTGTACAATAATGCATTTATGGGGTACAATGTGCTGGTTTCATATCCAAGTTGAAATACTTAACAACAAACTGGTGAAATGTTTTTTGAAGTCTCTGGGTGACTATGCATGAAAGAGGAGACAGTTCTCATTTGGAAAATGGAAGTCTGTCCCTGCATCTTGATCACTAGCACAGTACCAGGCACAGCAAGACACAGCCAAGCTGTGGAGCTGCACAGCAGTGGGAGTGGGAGCAAATGGGCACAAATTCACAGTCTCCTGATTAAATGATCAAACCCCCAGGTAAACCTCCTTCTTCCCTTCCTGTAACTTACATGCTACCTTTTGCTCTGAACTTCACAACTGCTGTAGCCCAAGCATATTATTTAGACTAATTCATTTCATGTAACAGAAAATCCAACCCAAAACAGCTTAAGGACAAAGGGTGTTTGTCCACTCATGTGGTCTCCCCCCCTCTGTTGTACATCCCCTGTATAGACTTCTTTTTTTTTTTTTTTTTTTTGTAGAGACAGAGTCTCACTTTATCACCCTCTGGTAGAGTGCTGTAGCGTCACACAGCTCACAGCAACCTCCAACTCCTGGACTTAGGCGATTCTCTTGCCTCAGCCTCCGGGGTAGCTGGGACTACAGGCGCCCGCTACAATGCCTGGCTATTTTTCTGTTTTGCAGTTCAGCCAAGGCCGGGTCTGAACCTGCCGCCAATGGTATATGGGGCCGGTGCCCTACTCGATGAGCCACAGGTGCCTCCTCCTGTATAGACTTTTTTATCCCTCTGGATCTGTCCACAGAAAGCAGAGAGGGATATTGGTAGGTCTGGGTCACATGGTCCAGGAAGCAGAGGTGGCTATTGGCAGGTCTGGGTCACATGGTTCAGAAAGCAGAGACAGCTATTGGCAGGTCTGGATCACATGGTCCAGGAAGCAGAGATGGCTATTGGCAGGTCTGTGTCACATGTTCCAAGAAACAGGGGTGGCTATTGGCAGGTCCGGGATCTCTGATTCTTAGGTTCCTTCTCCTTTGAGTATAAGTGAACTCTCTTTCCCAGTGTACTTGGCAATCAGTGAAGGAAGAATTGCTTAAGGGAGGCGCCCAGCCCTTGACAATCAATCCCTGACTCAGGAGAGTGCAAACCGTGCCTCTAGTCAGATTTTCACATAGCTTCACATGGCCCTCACCCTTTGGCTGGAAGCTGAGTTGACCAGCCCAATTCACCCTCCAGGCAATGATGGAGGCTTTAGAGCCCAGTAATGGATCCACCCACCTGGAAAAGGAGCAGGGATGCAAACCCATTTCAGGCAAGTTTTGATGCAGCCATTTGACATCCCAGGGCTGGGTTCTGTGTACCTGGCCAGGGGTCCTGAGGGTCAGCTCGGTCTTCACTTTCTCCCTCTGGCCACACCATGCACCCAGCTTGTAGTTGCCAATGGCAATAGCACCTTGAGTCCCTCACATTCTGATACCACAGCCGCAAACGGGAAGACAGGAAGTTCTTTACTCCACACTGGCCTGAGAAGGACCAAGGACCACAAAGCTTGAAAATGGGGAAAAGATAGCTACCCAAGGAAAAATGTTGGGGCTACTGGCAGAAAACAGAGTCCAGCGTGCCACCTACCTGGAAGCCGTCCATGAATGCCCACCATGACCCTTCCAAACCTCCCAGGCTCTCAGACTTCCTACCACCTCCCGCCATGTCCGAAGAACCCCAACTCTGGCTCAGCCCAGCGTCTGCTCCCTCCTCTGACTCCCACAGTCCAGGCTTCACTGGCGGAAGGAACTCTCTCCTACACATGTGTCTGAGCCTCATCCCTGGCTCTCCATCACCGACCTAAGGGCCGGTCATTGTCTCCCAGGCCGGTCATCTCAAACTCTCATCTCCTTTCCCACCTTCTTCGCCTGCCTTACTTGATTCTTCCATGATGTCTTCCATGCGTCCTTCCTGCCACCCCACCCGTTCCACTTTACTCTTTCCCTTCTAGCACCTGGAATGCTATGAGGTCATTGCCTCTATACTGGACTAGGACCTGCTGGGGCTGGGTGCTAGGTGACTCCCAGGGGCCAGCACCCAGAGGAGGGCTGGAGGAATTGCTGTGGGGGCTGGTTCTTTCTCAGGCCGAGGTCTTGGGAGGATTCAATGCAACAATGTTCATAAAATGACCAGCACGGCAGCACCTGTCACGAGGCAAAACACCCACCAGCGGGAGCTGTGCTATCCCAGCTTTGTCATTTGCTATTTCTGTAAGAATGAAGTGGAAATCATCAGGAAAAGATGAAGGGAAGAACTTCCCCATGGAGGATCAGCCCCAGAAGTCAGCAGGTGTGGATGCCCCTGGCAGGGAGGTGGAAGACAGAATATCTAGTAATCAGGTTGACCAGAGTCAAGCCTGAGAATTAACTTAGTATCTGGAGAATCCCAAGATGTAGTTGTGTGATTCTGCATTAGTAAAATCATTAAGGAGAACAGTTCCACGTGAGTTATTGTTAGTAGATTCTCCCCAGTGAAGCTGTCTGACAGCTGGGATAATCAGCTGTATTTTGAGCTTCTCATGGGCCCAGACCTCTAAGTCTGTTGAGCCTGTGTTCTGCTATCTTGTTTTATAAAATCTTTTTCTTGGATCCTCCATGGCTTAATACCTGCATTCAGTATAATGATATAGTCTTTTTTTTTTTTTTTTGTCATCCTTTCTCTAAAAGGTTTTTATTTCTGAAAATAGCTATTGACAGAATGCAGCTGAAAGATTTGGGTTATTTTGATCATCATGTGACTATTGTCTCAAACTCTCCAGAGTCTGTAAAATCTGACTGCTGTGTTTGTCACAAAGGCATGACAAATCATTTCATGGTTATTTGGACACATCCTAATAAATTCTATGTGACAATAGGACACCCTGGTGATTTATTCTCTCACCATCAATTATCCTTATGTATTCTAAAGAATAGTCACTGCTCAAGACAGTTTATCTTTCATGCGGAGACAAGAAAGAAACAGCTCTGTGGATGAGGTAATTTTTATCAATTTGGAACGATTTGCATGTCCAGCGGAACTTTATGGACATATCTAAGGTTATACCCAGGTATGTTATTATAATGAAGATTTTTAGAAGCTGCATTGTCTTTTTACCCCTCGCCATCATGGTATGAACAGTCCACATTTTCTGGAAGTAGCCATCAGAAGCATTCAAAAGATGAAAAATGTACCCCCTAGGTTGATAGAATTTTGGTTTACTTCCAAAATTCTTGACTGTGAATAGACAATGTTCTTTTTGCCTTTAGAATTCTGGTTTTCATTGCTCTCTCCCTGGTCTCAATTTTGACAGCAGTATAATGAGTAATAGAAAAGTTTCATTAATTCTTTAAAAGAAATGCTCTGTCATTTGACAATGGTCAGAGAATATTCTTATGACAAGGAATTGGCTCATAATTGAGAAAAACCTCAACTTGGATAGGCTCGGGAGATCATCAAGAAAGACATGGGAAGTAATAAAAAAAACTCTCCATTTGTGGCTATCCATTCTAATATGCAGTGCAGGAGTTTCTGATGGATGTGATTCAGGGAAGCTGACTTGCTGCATTGGGCTTCAGAGCCTTCACTGACAGTCTTTCTAACTGGGTTACTTGAATAGTTCTGTTTCTGCCCAGTCTTCTGTGTCATGAGCTTCTATTCTACACCTGAATTTTGAAGGGTTGATTGTGTCTCTCCATGATCATACCATAGATTTCCTGATGGCCACTCATCTGCCATCGAAAAGCAAAGATAAATCCTACTTTCATCTATTTCTCTTTATTTTCATTTCATGTATGGTGGGCCTGTCCTGTGCTTCCCACTTTTACTTGTTCATCTACATGATTACATATGAATTTTCAAGAGCTCTGAAAGCCACCCAGCCAACAAAGAACCAGTGCCTGATAAGTCTCCACCCAATTTCTCCACTTCAGCCTTAGAGGCTTTTGCTGAGGAGGGATGGGTCTTCGTTGTAAGGGTTAGCAGTACCCCTGTCCTCAACCCACAGTCCACTCCCTGGGTGTGACAACCAGAAATGTCTCCAGACGTTTACCAATATCCCCACCCCCGTTGAGAATCATTGATAAGGCCATTTTACGGCAGCTTCTTTAAATCCCCCTGGATGTCTTTCCTTATCTCAGTCAATGATAGAAGTTTTTCTTTCATCAGAGCAACATAAGTTCCCCATCAAGAGACACAGAGTTTGCAAACACACGTAATCCCTTCTATAAAATGTAATTCTGTGACTAATAACTTTATTTAAAACATTATCAGCAAAAATTACAGAGATAATTGAAATAGATGAGTTATTTAGAAGGCGAGATGTCCATTCTTTTGCTTTTTAGTGTTATTTGCCTTAAAACATGGCAAGGGTTTTTGTATATTTTTGTAATCTTATCGCTAATATATTTTGGAATTTAGTCTCTAATTCCTGAGGGATGATGATAAGGAAATGAGCAGAACAAGAATCTGGAAGAATATTGGTGTTTGAATAACTGCTTAAGTAAATAACACCAGCTATAATCTTCTTTGTATCAGTAAATAATCTAGAGTAATATAAACTTTGAAAGGTTTACAAAAATGTTAGCCACAAAAGCAATTATATTATAGTTACCAGTTGCTAGATGAGTCAGTACAATTGGAGTGGAAACAATCATATTTTATATTGAGCTTATTATTCAGACAAGAGCCTGGGCAGGGTTTTCAGTGTCAATGGCATTTCAAAACAGAGAAAATAATATTTGAAATGAACAGATGACTGTTGAGCTTTCTTTGAGAATTTTTTCTTAAATGATCATTTAATGTGGTTTTGCATAAAGTATCAGACCTCAATTATAATAATCTATGCGATAACACAGCTAAAAGACCCAGCGTATCATTATTTCTTACGAAATCAAATGTCCGTCAACTCAGCTGACATGTCTGGAGGCTGCCAAGGGGCATAACAACCCCCTTTCCACCTCCGTGTTCCTTCCTGCCCTTTCTGCTCTTCCCCCAAGCTTTCTAATCCAAGATCACAATATGTGAAGTGACTTTCAGTTAAAGTTCTTTATCCCTGCTTTCATTCCTGTCTGCAGAGAACTGCAAAGCCTTCAGGAGAAAGAAACCCCCCGACTGCAACACACGTAGAGCTTAGCCTTAGAGCATGAGCTTGCGTGTTTCATTGTGTAAATGTTAGTATTCGTCTGATAATCTTATGATTACCTGGTGTTTGGTCTCAGCAGACACAGATAAACATTCTGTGATAGAAAAATATGTACTTTTTGGTAGCAGAGAAGGCGTGTTGGTCAATATTTGGTGTGAATACATGTTCTGGAAGCAGGATGCTATGTGTTTCTCTTTACTCACATGCTGTTGTGATTAACTTGATTCTCTTAGTGTTGGGGAGTCAAGTCTTTTCCTTTAATGCTTGTACTTGAACATGTTTTCAGAACTGGATTAGTGTGTTTCCCTGGACGAGGTAGGAGAGCGTCCCAACTGAGTATGCTTCTATGCGTTGTCGTTATTTTAGGATTGAGAATCTTGATGTCTCTTAGCGTTAGCACTTTTCATGTGAATGCAAGTACTTTTTGAAAGGGTAGGAAAGAAATTTATGTTGATGTACTTGCAGAACGATATTGTTTTTTTATGATGTATTATCCCCAGTAAAGAAAGTTCAATGACAGCACAACATTGGAGGTTTTTGAAGTCTTGTTTTTTGAGTTCAGGCTAGATCCAGCTTTGCTGTACCTCAAGGTAATTTATTTAGATGCTGCTGGAGACAAATGGACACTTCTCCAGACACATGAGATTCAGGTTCTTGCCTTCCCAGCAAGATTTTTAGACTATGATTCGTTATCTTTTTTAATGTGGGTAAATCTGTGTGCTAGAATTTATTGGATACTAGTGATGTTTTGTCCACAAAACCAATCATCTGGTGACCAAATTATATCTAAAATTTAGTAAGATATAAACTCAAAACATTAAAAATTTCCACAACGTACTGATCAGCTTTTCCCAAACAGTAACATGTGATACAAATTGTAGAATGACTAAGTAGACCCATGGGGAGAGAGAAGGGTGGAGATACAAGAAGTTTACAAAATCTGAGACAAGATACTACATCTTAGCCTGGGTTGTGTCTTTTCGTCTGGAAAATTTGAGTTTGTATAATTTGAGTTTGTCTTTCACCCAGTCAGTGGTAGGTGCTCCCTGACCTGTGGAAACCCACCCTTTCGGAAGGAATGGGCTTTTATGTGAAGGACGGATCAGGTTGACGAATGTGCTGACTCTGAGTCCGTGTGGACTAAGACAATCTTCGAGAAATTGTAACAAGTCGATGGATTTGTGGAATCGCTTTCATTTCAGATTTTGCAACTATTACTAAAATTAAATTAAGTCTTTCACCATGCTACGTGAAGTGGATTCTAGGGATTAAGCTGTGTAAACTCAAAAAGAATGAAGTTGGCTGCCAAGTATTAATATGGTTGGGTTTTTTAAATATATATTTTGGTTGTAAGGGACAGAAAACCAACTCAAAGAAAAGGTGAAGAAGTTTTGTACCACAGAACTGGGAAGCAAGGTACGACTTACTTCGGTGTGACCAGACCCAGGAGCTCAGAATGTCATCAGGGCCTGTCTCTCTGGCTGGGTCTTGGCCAGGCTCTTCTGCCATGAAGGTCAAGAAGGCTATTGGCATCCCCAGACTCACACTTTCTCTGGAACCCCAGGCAGAGGATACCGTCCTTCTTAATGCCTGCTGGAAAGACGTGAGGTGATGTCTGGAAACCCTGCCTTAATCCTACGTCTTTCCCTGAACCAATCTACCATGGCCAGGAAACCAGGGTTGGTCTGGCCAAGTTCAGTTCTCATGCTTATTCCTGTGACCCTGGGCGGGTTCAAACCTGCATAATCCACTTAGAATAGGGCGTCCATAGAAGAGTGGGGTTATGTTACCAGCAGAAGGGAGAGGGAGGGATAGATGGTAGGGAGAAAGAGAAAGAATGACGAGAGCAGAGGGAGAAGTAAAAACATGGATCGGAATAGGATGCAATCTTTAAAGATACTTAAACATTTATTGAAGTTCTGCAATACAGAATGCTTTTTCTAGAGAGTCTAGAAGGTACTGGAAGAATAAGAAATAGCTCATGTTACCCAGGAGTTTACGTCCCAGTCAATTCATTCAACAAACATTTACGGAGCCCCTGTAACTAATTTGCACTTCTAAATATATTTTACCATACCAGGCACTGTGCAAAATAAGTCCAGCCCCTTTGCTCACTGAGTCTGGACTCCCTGAGAGTTTGCTGTGTGGGATGCTAGTTACAGAGAGGCTCACATGGTCCCACCTTCCAGCCTGAGCAGTGATCCTCAGACATCGGTATGCACCCCCAAAGGGCCCTCTCTGCACCTGCAGCGAGGGCAATGCCTGGGAGCCAGCTAATACAAAGATCAGCACACCACTCTGCACTCCCAAATCCAAATCAGTGTTTTCATAAGAAATTATTCGTGTGCAATTTAAAATTTAATAGGCTCTTGTTTAGTTCAGTGGCCAGCAATCAAGAACCCCAGGCCAAATCTACCTGTTGTAACAGATAAAGCTTTATTGAAACACAGCAACTCCCATTCGCTCAGACAAGTGCATTGTCTGTGGCTGCTCTGACTCCACAGTGGCAGAGTCAAGTAGCTGTGACCAAGGTAGTACAGCCTGCAAAACCTAAAGTGTTTATTATCTAGACTTTTACAGAAAAATTTGCTGGCCTTTGTTTGGTAGGTAAGATAACTAGTAAGCAGGGCCAACTTCATGACCATGCGGAGTAGTCACGCACACCTCATGCCCAAGTGGGCCCCATGGTTGGTCTAATGCTCTGCTGTTATCAACTCGAAATTCTTAATAAATTCTGAACAAGGGGCACGACATTTGCATTAGCACTGGGCACCACAGTTACACAGACCATCCTACTAGTGAGCAAACCTCTTTCCTCACACGTGGGTGCTAAGATACTTGTACACAGGGCACCAAGGAAGGAGCAGCTGACCTCCCCTCACAGAGGGTCATGGGAGGCTCCAGGGGGACGAGGGGCATTTTTCAGAGGACTCTCGCCTGCGCAGACAGGTCATGAAGCCTCCAGGGGGACCAACCCAAAGTGGCTTCCACAGTGAATCTATCATCACACATGCACGATTACTCAGAGATAAACACGGCTGGGCTTGGGTAGTTCAGCAGCCAACACAGCGGGCACCCTGGGCAGCTGCTCCGTGCTTCTGGAAGCTTTCTCCTAGAAAGGAGACAGACGCCCACCATTCGGAGTATAATGTCTACTGGTTAAAAAAAAAAAAAAAGCCACTTTTTTTTTGTCCCTGGTATTGCTGTTTCCCTTAGAGAAGAGAATCTCTCTAGAAAGCTCCCCAGCAGGTGCATTGACCAGGATGGGATGGGATCATGGGGTGGGAGGAAGCTCCTCCGGGAGGAGGCAGGAGGCTCAGCCTCCCAGCCACCCACCGGGGGCAGCTTTGCACTGGCAGCTTCTATAGCAAAGAATTCGTGGAGGAATTCCTTCAACTCTTGGGTCAGCTCCTGGGGGCATTGAAAAGATGACTGGGTTCACAAAATAGTAATAATAGTAATGAATCTGACTTGCTCAGTTCATCTGAGACCACATCTACTGCGGAAACTGAGGTGGTCTGTGAGAGCTGTACTCCCAAGAGAGGGCTGGGCCCAGGCGCAGTCTCCACGGGTCACCCCCGCCCATCGCCCACAGTTATGAAACTTATTTTTGAAAATAGTTTTGCTGAGCCATTTCTGAGGAATTTGTAGGAGTGGGAAGGAAAATTATACCTTGAAAGATATTTGGTCAGATCCTGTCAGATAAGTAAAGGATATTCAGGGTCTATTTGGGAAACATGATTTGTTATCTTGAAATTCAATGGCTCTTTAGTAAAATGGCATTTGATGCTTTGACAGAGTTTATGTTCAAATCATTTTTCTCACTGACTTCTGTATTTCTGCATGTTTATGCTTCTATATTTGCTCAAAAAGAACATCTGAAATCTGTAAAACATAATTTTTCTTGGCTGAAGCAGCGACATTCCATGCAGGAATTCCATTATACTTATTTTTATAAAATAAAGTTAAAATGTCTGTTAAATATGATTTTAGTTACAATTGAACCCAGGTATTTTTTCTCCTTTAAACTTTAATTCTTTTGAATAGACATTAATAGGATGGCATATGACTCATTGAGTGTCAAATAAAGAGTTCTTTCTAACTCCTTACAGAAAAATCACTTCTATGATGCCTATAAATTAAATAAAATTCATACTCTTGTTAGATATTGAGGAGACAAACTCCATTTAGAAACAAACATTCTGCGAAGTTTTTATCACATCAGCAACCTGCCTGCTGTCTCCCTAACTCCTTACCTGAAGAAAACTAGTTGAACACTTGAAGTTTCATAAAAGATGTCTAGTTAAAAGGAACCCAGAAGAAAGTTGTACAGAATTTCCCATGTCTACCATCTGCAACAATGTGAAATCTTGAAGAAAATGTCTTAGATGGAGGCATGTTTTTCTTTTCAGTAGTTTGGGGATCGAGTCTCAATTTGACCTTTGGAAAATGGTAGACCATCATTTCAGAGACACCGAGAAATGCGAATCTGCGGTCATTTGGGGACTTCGTATAACTTCAAGCCACTTGATTTCTGTAGACGCTCAGGGACGATGAAATTCTGTTGAAGCAAAGTGTTTTTCTGCCTCTTGGCCCTGGTGAAATTGCATGTGGTGAATTTTTAGTTGAAGTTTTTGCTTGGTAGTTTAGCTGCAATTTTACTTTCTTTGTCATCTTAAATCTGTAATTTTGAGAGAAAGTTTTTAAAAATATCTTCTCTCTACTGTAGCAATTGTTCTGACTGGAGAGTGACCTTTATTTTCTTCTGGTTAAAAAGAAAAAGAGAGAGAGGGAGCAGAGATCCTGGGGGTTTCCAGGACCTCGGATTACAGGGTGGGACACCTCTAGATGAAAAAGGAAGATTTTTCAGACTCCATCATGTCATTGGACAGCCATTAAATTCATACACAATTACAGCTCCGTGAACTTGGGGGTGGGCCAAAAGTGGCAATAATCAGAAAAGCCAAAATCTGGAGTCAATTAACTAAAAACAAATTAACCAACAATTATGGCCTGCCTTGTTTATTTTTCTAAATATCTTGAAATAAAGCAGAAGTTCTCCACGGGTACTAATAGCTGTAAACCATGTGAATGGATTTGCAGTGGGATTTCTCCAGATAGGGTAGATCTCCAGCCACAGTGAAAGAACCATCTGACTAAGACATTTGGAAGTTGTGCTTCCGTGGTGCACTGCAGGAGTGGACGTGAGCGGGGTCCAGGAGGCCAGTCGTCAGGACTTAGAGACCCTGTGAGTTGAAGCCCCAGAGCCTTTCCACAGGACAAGCTATGTCATTACAAAGTAGAGGGCCACCCGTTCATTTCCTGGATGCCCTTAACGTTAGTGACACCCTTGCTGAACCAGCCTCCTGCTTCTACCCCAGGCAGGTCCCCTTACTCAACAAGAGAGGTCTCCCGCACAGAACAAGTGCCCCTCCTTTTGGTCTTTGTTTCCATGGATGGAAGCCAGGGCGTCTGGCTCTTCCCCACCTTCCTTTCCTCACGTGGCTGTTGCTCCTCTTGGTCTTGTTGACTTGTTCTGGGGTCCATCCACTGTCCCCACCACCATCGTTACATCCGGGTCCTCCTGCTCTTCCTCGTACATCCACACAGTTACTCCTTCCCCAGGGCTGCTCCCCAAACCACAGGCTTCAAACAGCAGAAACTTAGTCTTCCTCTGTTCTGGAAGCCAGAAGTCTCAAATCAAGGACTCAGGATTTCCAGCCGGACCACAGTCCCTCTACAGGGAACACTCCTCTCCCCTCTCCCAGCTCCTGGTGGCTGTTGGCATTCCTCGGAGTTCCTTAGCATTCCGGAGGTCCTCAGCATTCCTCGGAGGTCCTCAGCATTCCTTGGAATTCCTCAGCATTCCTGGGAGTTCCTTGGAGTTCCTTAGTGTTCCTTGGAGTTCCATGGAGTTCCTTAACGTTCTTTGGAGTTCCTTGGAGTTCCATGGGGTTCCTTGGAGTTCCTTAGCATTCCTTGAAGTTTCTTAGTGTTTCTTGGAGTTGTGTGGAGTTCCTTAGTGTTCCTTGGAGTTCCTTGGAGTTTCTTAGCATTCCTTGGAGTCCCTTAGAATTCCTTAGTACTCCTTGGAGTTCCTTGGAGTTCCTTAAAGTTCCTGGAGTTCCTTGGTGTTCTTTGGAGTTTCTTGAAGTTGCTAGAGTTCCTTAGCACTCCTTGGAGTTCCTCAGAGTTCCTTAGCATTCCTTGGAGTGCCCTGGAGTTCCATGGAGTGCCTTGGAGTTCCTTGGAGTTCCTTAGCACTCCTTGGAGTTCCTTGGAGTGCCTTGGAGTTCCATGGAGTCCCTTGGAGTTCCTTAGCATTCCTTGAAGTTCCTTGGAGTTTCTTGTTATTCCTTGGTATTCCCTGGACTTCCTTGGCATTCCTTGGAGTTCCTTCAAGTTCCTTAAAGTTCCTTAGCATTCCTTTGAGTTCCTTGAAGTTCCTGGAGTTCCTTAGCACTCCTTGGAGTTCCTTAGCATTCCTTGGAGTTACTTGCTGTTACCTGGAGTTCCTTGGCTTGCGGCTGCATCACTCCAGGCTCTGCCTCCATTGTCACATGGCCTTTTTCCCCATGTCTCTGTTTCTTCCTGTGACATCCTTCCCTCTGTATGTATGTCTTGTCCAAAACCACTACTGCTTCTAAGACCCCACCACTCTCTTGTGACCTCAGCTTCCCTGGATTATATCTGCTAAGAACCTGTCTCCAAATAAGTCACAGTCACAGGAAGTAGGACTTGGACACGTCTTTTTGGAGGATACAGTTCAATCTGCTACATACCATGTTATGCCCTTTTCCCCATCTCCCCATCAATCCCTTGCCCAGATGCCTTTTTGTCTGTGAGCACAATTCTGACTATTAATTAATGTGGTGTTTAATCTTTTTCTAGCCCAGACAAGCCTACCTTTCTAGTCTTACTTCCTGTTATCCTCATATGAGAACATTGTGACCTGCCCAGACTGATTTACCATTTCTAGAACATTCCATGCACATGTATAGTATCTGTACCTTTGTTCACACCATCCCTTTTGCCTCAGTTTCACTCCAGCCTCCCTATACCCACATGCACACTTAAAGTCTAAGTCCTCACATCTCTCCCCCCATCCATCTCATGGCCACACCCAAGGATTTCTTTCTCTAGAGTCTTGAGGTCTCCAACCTACTGGGATCTCTCTCTACTCTGAACTTTTTGAACCCTTTAACCCTTCTGTCTAGTGCTGAATCTCATGGAGAAGTTCCTGTGTACTGTAACTAAGCAGTGTGTGTAGGTTACATTATTGATGTTCACCACAATTCCACAGTGTGGGCACCTTTATATTCCAGCATTGTAGGTTAAGATGCTGTGCCTGGGAGAAGTTATCTCTTGTCTACGATCTCATAAACTAGTAAGAGATAAAGCCAGGAGCCCCAAAATTTCTGGTCCTTAAACTCCATATTTTCTTGCTTCTACTGGTGTTGGCTGCTGTTTGATTTAGTCTCCACAATTAGAGCTTAAGCTTCTGAAATCAATGATTCAGAAGGCATCTGATCATCCTGTTTGGGGTCAACATTATGATTATTAATCTGTTGCCTTCACACTTTTCAATGAAACAAACCTTTGTGAAAACCAAAGATCCAGACAGTCTGGAGTCCTCTCTGCTCTGTCTGGGCCCCTCCAGCCTGTCCAGCCCCTGTGTGAACTGCAGTTTCTCTCTGACCTCAGCAGCTCCCTCCTGTACCACCACCTCATCCTGTGGTCCAGGTTGGACCCTGCATGGAGACGCCCATTAGTAGAACATTCTAATTAACAGAATGGTGAGTATGAAGGAGAACCTTATAGGTGATGGTAGTCTGAGAACTAGTGTCAAAGTCACTGTCCCTCCTACTCCTGATGGCCTGTCCAGAATAGACAATGATGTGTGTTGAAGACCCCATTCATGTACCACATTGGTTCAGGACCATTATCTGGATGATTCAATAAAGTGAATCAAGTGTTCCACCAAGTTCCTGTGTTTGGTATAAGATTGGCCAGTGGACATCTTGTTTCTGTGAGTCAGTTGTTTGACCAAAGTTCACTGCTTGGATCAAAATAGTCATTTGTCATTGTTTGCCAATAGTCATTGTCTGTGTTTGTTAATAAAATAGACCTTAAGACATACTGCAGAGAGCACCAACAGAAGGTCACCTGACACTTCATACATGTGGCTGCTGACACTTGATGAGCAGAGGTTCTCGGAGGTGTCAGGATGGCCTCTATGCTAGCAGGAGGAACTGCATGTGTGGGCAGGATACAAACAGAACATCCCTGATGTCAGATGGGCTCCACAGACCAACACGTTAGCCGAAAGCCAGAAAGGATTGTTAACTTGCCTATACGTTAAGTCATCAGTAGTTAAGGAGGTTGGCTGTCTGCTCTTGTACCATAAATAACTCACACACAGCAAGCAGATCTGATTGTTGTTGGTATGTCTGGAAATGAGCATGGGCTATTTCCATAGCGTGGGCTTATCTCTGTGGAAACTGGGGGGTAATTTATTAGCATCTCTGGATTGCCTCACACCACTGTCATCGTCTGAGTCTTGAAAATTGCTTTTTGTTTCACTTTATTGAATCATCCAGATAATGGCCCTGAACCAAACCTTCATTTGAGCATATTGGACTCTTCAACCTGGCTAGGAGGTAGTTTTACAAGTGAGACTGAGGACTTGACTAAGTGACTTAAACCCCTTATTCCTGGAGCTCCAAAGCACACAAGCTCACCATAGAAAGGACGGGCTCCCTGAAAGAAGCGCTGTGATTCGTCGACCTTCTCCTCTAGCCTACCTGCCTTACTCTGTGAGAAGAGTGGGGCATATTCTTGACATATTGGAGAAAGTCATGTCTTCTTGTCTTGAAAACTGTTCTTTTTCTCACCACGGCTGAGAGTTTCAAATATGAATACATCGCCAGGAATTTGGCAGTAACAGTATATTCATAAATACACATGAAATTTGGTGGGGTTTAAAAAAAAATAAAATAGAAAGAGCATATTATCAGGTTTAAGCCCAGATGTACCTTGAGACGAAAACTGAGTTTGTTCATTTGCTTTGTAAGGATGAGTGCCAGGCATTCGTGGGGGTGTGGGCAGAGATCTCGACGCCCACAGCCTGGAGTGGGGAAGGCCTGCTAAATCTCTGCCTTCAGACCCAAAAACAGAAATGACAGGATTAGCATTTGACTAGAGGCTTCCCTTGTCCCAGCCACTTGTCTTACCTCTGAAAACCAGATGGCAAATATTTTACTGTAAGAGCTGGTGAAACCCAGAACATCTGGCCCCTCTCGGTGGCTCCCTTGCAGAGGCTGGGAACAGATGTGACATGGGGGAGATGGAGCCTGCCAGGGTCCTCTGGCACTTTCTCATTTGTAAATCCTGTCATCTGATCCTTCTTTAGACCCCTCTCCAGATAGTGTGGGTTCTCTTCCACTGTGGTAGGGTTGAGATTAAATCTTCGGAATGTGTCTGGTGACACTGGGATCACGTGGTATCTGCCATCAGTGACTCACCCCTCCCCATCCGGTGTGTGCAGATCCTGTGAGGGGACACACCAGGGGTCCCATCAGAGGACAGCTTGTCTTTGCTGTGGCTGTAGGTCTTAATTCAAAGCTGGCCCCGTCTCATGATGGACTGCTTCACCCGCATCTCCACACATTTTAGGAAGCAGTGGCATCAGTTTGGGGCTTGTGTCATCATGACCATGGAGACCTGCAGCTGCACAGGGAGTGCCCAGTCCCCTCTCCTGCCCCTAGGACTCATGGAGGTGATGTCACCATGTGCCTGGTGACGACTTGGGCCCTTCATGTTCCCATCCTTCCAAGGGTTTTCCTGCTTCTTCTCTGGTCTTACCCTTCTCACCTCTGCAAAGATGTCCCTGACGGCATTGCTTCCCCCTGTGACGTCGGCCACAGCGCTGGTCTTCTTCGCTTTGGCCTTCAAACATGTGGTTACTTTCTTCCCCCCACACACCCCATCTGATCTGCCCTGATGCCCTCTGGAAACTTTAGAACACCGATGATGTCGCCATAAGCACTGACTTCAGGTGAGCCCTTAGGGCGCCTGGGGCTCTGCCGCACTCCGGCTTCCTCCAGTCTCCTCCCAGCAAGGCTTCCCCAGCGCTATTCTCGTGTGCCCCTGCCTGTGTCCTGTCTGTGGCAGGTGCTCTGCTGCCCCAGTGCTGGGATCCTGCCCCTCTCATCCTCGTGAGGACTTTGCTCCCGTGATCCCGCCACCGTCACCGGCTGTCTCTGGCGTCGTTCTGAATCACCCTTGGCAGCACGGTAATGCCCTGAAAGTTCAGAAGCAAACTCTCCCTTCCCGTCACGGCACCTCTGGCTGCCACTCCCAGTTAGGGCGGCCACCCTTGATGTCCTCGCATTCTTTCCTCCTATTCTCTTTTGATCCCATATTTTCACCCAAACACTCTCGTTAGGTTCTCGATGACCCCCAAGTTGCTAATCCCAAAGTCTGCTGAGTCCCGATGATCCTGAACTGCGGATCAGAGACATTCCTTCACTTGCTTCTTGGTTTCCCTCCTACCTCCTCGCCCTCTCAGAATCTCCGCTCACCCCTCCTGTTCTCCCGGCCCCTGAGGCTGGGGTGCCCGCAGGCTCCGTCTTCCGGCCTCCCCTCACTGGTTTGGACACTCATTCCCTCGGGGACCTCACTCGTCTCCCTGCCTGTGTCTCCGTCTGTGAGCTGCTGGCCCTGGGCTCCGTGTCCAGTGGCTCCCTGGGAATTTCCACTCCCGTAAATAAAAGGCACCTCTAAGTCCTGATGTCCAAATGGAATTTCTTATTTCTCCCCAGAAACCTTCTCCGCCTACAGTCTTCCCCATCTCAGTTAAAAAGAATTCTGTTTATTTAGTCACCAAGGCCAACATTTTGGAATCATCTTTGACTGTTTTTATGGTTTGTTTCTTTCATACTCCATAGATAATCCAACAGGGCCTGTCATCAGGCTGATCTTAAACATACACACACAGGACCTGAAGCCATCTCGGCAATGATGCCAGGCCCCCACCCCCCCCCCCGGGCCAAGCCACTGTCCTCTCTTGCCTGGATTGTTGAGCATTCCCCCGCCTGGCCTCCCCTGGAAAATGCCAGTCGGTTCCCACCTGGCCTCCGCTCACAGCCTTCCAGTGGGCACCTTCCCATCCCACTCAGAGTAAACCCTGGTCTTGTAAATACCCTCACAGCTTGTTCCTTTGGTTCCCCGTGTTGGAGAGGCTGTCCGAGACCCTGCCCTCCGTGGCCCTGCCATCTAAGGAGCACTTGTGGTCACACTGTCCTCCGTGCTCTGTTTCCTCCACTTTCAACATACCAGAGATTTTCCTTACTTATCTGTCTCCCCAACTGCACTGGAAGCTCCGCAGTGACAGTGACCTTGTGCCCAGAATCACGCCCAGGACAAAGTAGGTGCTCCACACATAGTTTTTGAAATGAATGAACAAATTCCTAAGGCCATTAATTACGTGTTGGGCACCAATGGCATGTAAATGCCAAATGCAGCCAGGCAGGCTCCATCCCTGAGGTCCTTTCTGAGACTTATCTCTGTGTCCAGGGATGCCGGGTGAACCAGCCTTCCTTAAATCAGGTTTATTTAGTTCCCGCCACGAAGCACTCCCTGGATGCTAATTCTATCTTTGTCACACTCCACTTCAGAGTCCTGGGTTGATGGTGCTCCTTTTCCAGCCTCAGGAGTGAAACACAACCGCCCTCCCCCAAGGATCTTTATTTACATTTTCTCCGTGAACCGCCTCCTGGCACGTGGCCTCCAGCCCGCATCGGCAAAGCCCCCAACCCCCTGTCCTCTGCCCCGTCCTGCTGCGTGTCCGCTGAGCATGCTCTATGTTCCAGGCACCCAGCGCAGCCTCAGGGATCCCAGAGCAGGTAAGAGGCAGCCGCTTCCTCGGCGCTCACTGCTGGGTCCGGAAGGTGCCTCGTCTGCTCCCCGTGGATCCCCTAACCAGTGCCCTTTCCCCGAGCCCATCCACAGGGCATCTTGCTTCACCTGTCATGAAGTCTGTCTTTACAAACACCTCGGCTCTCCTTGTCTTCCCGCCTCCCGCCTCCCCCGGGTCTGCACCTTCCCCATCACAGATCTGGATTGCAGGGAGTTCCTACCTGTGTGTCTCCTCCCAGCCCCACAGCCGCGGCGGCTCCCTCACAGGCAGGACGATGGGTCCCGCCTGTCTGCCTGGTTTCCAGGGCTTCACAGGCAGGGCGATGGGTCCCGCGCGTCTGCCTGGTTTCCAGGGCCTCTATCCTGCCCGAGCTCAGTTTTTCCTCTGTCCCCATATCTCCCACTAATACCACACAACCTTCCCTGATTTTCCCAGTAGACATTTTTGTAAAATTAAAATCCACCCCTCTTCTTTTTCATGTCAGGAGAAGCAACAGATGTTCTTTATATAAAATGCAGAAAGGAAAGCAGAAAACTTTAAATATTCTTACTCCTTCCCACCAGTAACTCTAACCAAGCAGTTCCAACCCACTAGGACTCTTACCATAGGAGCGTACTTAGGGGCACGCATACCCAGTGTGTTACAACCATTTAAGCTGATAAGGGATTATTCACACTGTCTGATCAACTCCAGGCTCTGATTCATGCTTGGGTCCTCCGAGGCACCTAACAGAAATGCTTCTACATGGAAAGGGCACAGTCTGTCGCTGAGCCAGTCAGAGTTGCTCAGGAAATGTGTACGTGTTGGCCCAATGTAAATAGATAAGTGAAGTCAATATACAAACTTTAAAAAGTTAAAACCATGACTCTCATAAATAAGCAGTGAGCATCTGTCCGGGCTTCTGCAGCTCACTAATGAGGGGACCAGCTAATGAGGGGACGATGCTCCTTGGAGGAAGAGATAAGAGGCCACTTCGACACACCCGGTTAATGTCCCCAAGGGCAATAAAAGCGTAACTTTGGGGGTTATCTTTTCTACAGACAGAAATCACTTGCAATTTATCAGTCTTCTACAAGTTAACATATACCTTTATGGGATCTGGTCTCTAATCAACAGCGAATAGTAAATCACTCTAAATACCAGCCCCTAGAATAATGGTGTTTTCTGCAAAAGGCCAGATAGTGGCCATCTTAGGCTCTGAAGACCGTGCAGTTTCTGTCACAATTATTCAAGGCTCTTGTGGTTCAAAAGCTGCCATAAACAACACATAAGTGGCTTATGTTCCCATAAAACTTTACTTACAAAAAACGAGCCACCTGTGGCTATTTGCTGCCAGCCAACAGGTCCCCGGCTGGCGCATTAGATGGTACTATGGTTTGGCCTTAAAAGCACGCATGGTAAGCTTTCTGCCTCATTCTCAAATTTTAGATAATTGTCCTTAACAGTTTCATGGACTCCCGTCTTTCAGATATTGGTTCCCAAGAGTGTATCTTATAAATAGCATCGTAGGAAAGGAGTAGGGGCTCAGGCCTGGAGTCCAGGCACTTTGGGAGGCTGAGGTGGGAGGACCACTTGACGCTAAGAGTTCGAGACCAGCTTGGACAACATAGCAAGATGCTGTCTCTAAAAACATTAAAAAACAAAAATAGCCAGGCATCATGACTTGAACCTATAGCTACTCAGGAGGCTGCAGTGGGAGAATCACTTGACCCCAAGAGTTCCAGGTTACAATAAGCTGTGATCATAGCACTGCACTCCAGCCTGGATGATAGAGTAAGACCCTATCTCTAATTAATTAATAATGAATTTCTTCCAGGAGTTCAGCAATACTTAAGGTTGATACATAATTAATGCAGTTTTTAAAAATGTATTTTAATTGAGAAGAATTGTAGGTATTCATCCCATGTGCTTTTGAAATCTATAGACATTGTGGAGGGGGTAAGTTGAGCTAATTAACATGCGTATTATTCATACTTTTTTGGGGTGAGAACACCTAATGTCTTCTTATGTCTACTTGCTTAGTGATTCTGCAGAACACAGTATATTGTTACTCGCTATGGTCATCCTGTTGTATGGTAGATCTGTGGAACTTAGTCTTCCTAACCGAAATTTTGAATTCTTTGGCCAGTATCTCCTCAGCGCCTGGTGACCTCTGCTTCTATGAGCTGGACATTTTCAGATTCCACATACTGTGTAAGGGAGAATAATGTTTAAGACGGATCCATAATTAACACAGGTTGTTACAGTCATGCTGCCTTAGCTTAAAATAACAAGGTTATCAAATTCTACCTCACTGCCATAGGTATTCAAAATTATTTACTACAAAATATAGGTGCCCATGAGGTCCGATTATCCTGCTGAGAGAAATGACATTCTGAAGATTTTCATACCGTTGTGTTGCATAAATTTGTAAATGGACTTTATGCACAAGGGCGGGATTAAAGTCAAATACAGAAACCTTAGCCAGAGACCCTGAGTGAGGGCCGCGGGTCTCCACTCTGACGCTGCCTGGGAGCCCTTTTGCTTCAACAAAACCACGTTATCCGTCAGGGTGAATTGATATCGTTCAGTTGAGAATCGTGTGTGTGTAGTTTACTTTGTATTTCATTTGTACATATTTTTGGATTGGTGTAAGTGTCTAAGCACACATTTATACCCCGGTTTTTTGCTTGCATACATTTAAATGCTATTAGAATAAAAGTAATTTAAGTCAACACCAGGGTTTCTGAGGACTGGAGAATCTTTCCCCGCGTGTGAGAAATTCCACATTAAACCAGTTTCTTCTGTCACTAGCTCAGCAAGACACCCAGGCCTGCTGTCTGCTGAGCGGTGAGGTGTGCATCTCCCCTGGGTGCGTCTGAAAGCATCCTCCCTGACCTCACAGGGAGGGCCAACAGTGCGCAGGAAGCGCAGGTCCTGCATGACGCGTGTGGCTGCCGACAGGGACCAGAAGCACCGAGCATATTTAGTTACTTGAAACTCGGTCATTTCAAAGTTTAAAATGACATTTACTCATAGGATACACTGGGGAATTTTTTTATTTTCTTTGAATAAGTGCCTGGAGTAGCATTATTTATTGCGTAGCATTATTCTCATTTCATAAATGTAAGTTTTCCAGAAAGGGAAGTGCCAATTCTAACATATTTCAGGTTGCTCTCTAGCGATACCCCTTCGGCTTCTAGGAAGGGTTTCTCCCGTCCTGCCTCCATATCTAAAAGATGCTGCGAATGCCACTGTCATTCTTTATCTTTGGAAAGACTCTACCCCTTCCCTGGGTTTGCTGGCTAACTGTTCTTTCCAATGCCCGATTTTTTTTTCCAATTTGTTCAAATATTTTTTTTTAATTTTTATTAAATCATAATTGTGTACTTTTGTGCAATCATGGGGCACAATGTTCCAATGCCCGATTTTAATGTGCACAGTAAATTAATCCAGTCTGGGCCTTTTTCTAATGGCTTTGACCTGTGTCAGAAATCAAATAGATTTCTTCCTTCATTGCCATCAGATTATGGTGACTGTGCAAATTAACCAAAGCCTTAGCTCTCTTACTGAGTACCTGAATTCGTCATCTCCTGGGTTTGTTTGCTTAGTCCTTACTGCATGTATTTCATCTTTAAGAATAAAACAGAAATTCACTGCAATATTCCTTTGGCAAAGGCTGCCTACTTTCTCTCCCTGTGGAGGTAGCTTGAATGTTTTTCTGTCTCTTGCAGAACTATTCTTCTTGGTAGGAACCCACTGCTCTGGACCAGATAAGTTAAGCCCATTTGAGGAAGACCAGATAGTCACAGGCTGAAATTATCCTTGGCTTAGTTTTTGAAATGCCACCCACCTTCTTGCTTACATTTAGTCTTTTCAGATATTTTGTGACCAATTTAGAAATCACATAATCAGCTGGTGGTGGGAGGTCTTTTCAGAAACACCCCACCACGACCACCAATAGCATCACATCAACTGAAGTACAAAATGGAGATGTTAGTTGGTTAACATATGGTTAACATGTTTCATTCCCATGTCCTCTTTCTCTTGAAATGATAATGTTTTTTCCCTGTGATCATGTGAACATTGACTGCAATTAGAGTAAAGAAATTTTTTTTAATTGTATGAGCAGGGTGTGCTTGTTACTCCAATAGAAGGTTAACCTTGAACCTGAAGTGGATATCCTTATGTCCTTTTGTAGCCTGGACAGTGGTGCCACCCATCGCGTGGGTGTTCGATGTGTGTTTGTTGGCAGGACTAACTATCATTCATTAGATTGTTGTTGTTAATTTTTACTGTGTGCCAGGCATCATTCTAAATACTTTATACAGAGGAGGCCAAAAGCATGTATACACATTTCAAGAAAGGATAAAACTGTTTTAAAATTGAAATGATACATATACTGATAACAAAAGATGAATACAAGTCGTGTTGTACTCTCCTTGTGATGGCAGAAGTCAAGTGTGACTTAAGTATTACTAATTTAATATAACTTTTGCCTTTCTTGAAATGTGTACCCATTTTTTGGCACCCCCTGTATATATTAACTCATGTAATCCTCATAAGAACTACCAACAGATTGTCCCCATTTTTATAATGAAAAAAGCAAGTCACGGAGAAGTTAAGCACCTTCCCCAAAGACTCATAGCTAGTTATTAATAAAGTCGAGACTTGGCACAGAGGCTTGCTAACTCCAGAAATCTACCTTCTAAAGCCCAATGTTAGTCTGTTCACAGTATTCAACATTATTGAACTTTCTTTGCTGACTAACCTTAGAAGTCTCGAGTTTTGTTCCAATTCTAAACCCTATCCCCGCGCCCACTAGTCTTCTCCATTCAGGAACATGTCATCTACCACGGGACTCAAACCAGAACATCAGGAATCTTCCTGTGCGATGTCTGTCTGTCCCCGCCCACGCCCTCTAACCCTTCTTGTGCCCACGCACCCCAATCCAGACTCCATCCAGCTCCCATCCCCAGCAATCCTGCCCAGATCCAGTCTGAACCATCAATGACTTTCATCTGGAATCAGGCAGTAGCCTCCTAACTTCCTCCAGGCTCCACGCCTGCCACTCACCCCATCTGGTTCCTACCCAATGGAGAGAGGGATTAAAGCAAAACCCAAACCATGACAATCCCACGTTACCACCCCAAAAGGCCTCCCACCCCTGTCACAGCTAAACAAAATTCAAACTCTTCACCATGGGAATTTGCTAGGGTGGCGCCTGTGGCTCAAGGAGTAGGGCGCTGGCTCCATATACCGGGGGTGGCAGGTTCAAGCCCGGCCCCAGCCCAAAACTGCAAAAAAAAAAAAAGAAAGAAAGAAAATAAATAAATAAATAAATTTGCGGCACCTGTGGCTCAAAGGAGTAGGGTGCCAGCCCCATATGCCAGAGGTGGTGGTTTCAAACCCAGCCCTAGCCAAAAACTGCAAGAAAAAAAGAAAAGAAAAAGAGAATTTGCTGATCCTGCCACCTCTACTAGTGTCACCTTGTGGTCCTCCCCTGGGCCACACTCCAAGCTCCAGCCCCACTGTTTGTGTGGCCAAAAAAATTAGGACATGCCCAGTGGTACATGTGGAGTCTTTTCCAAGGACCACAGAGACTCGTGGGGCCTGGCTTTGGGTTGTACGCCTAGAATAGAACTCCATTTGGGGGCTTTGGAATCTCCTCCCAATAAAGTTGTCCTCGTGAGCCAGATTTGTCAAAGCAAAGATGCTGAGTGGTGAGTGATAAGGGCATTCCAGTGAGGACAAGGAAGAGGGCAGCAGAGAGGGAGAACAAGCCCAGTGCCCAGGTGCTGTCCGCACACAGAGGGCCAGGCTCCCCAAACGGCATCTCCTCTCCTCGAAGCCTCCTTGCAGGTCTCTTAGGAGTCTGGGTAGCACCAAGGACTCTCTGACCTAAGTCAGATGGATGCTTCCTGCTGGGACACACATCACACACACCAGCCCCATCATTCGTGGGAATGTCGGGCTCCTGGGCGGCAGCATCTGGGACGCAGGGGAGGCGTGGTGCTATTTGCACATTTACCCCAGACGTAGCAGAACACAAGTGAGGAGGCTTCAAATGCCTTTAACTTAGGCTTGTCAGATGACTCCCGTAAGATCTTGAAAACCTCTGTACTGTGGGCAATGCACTGTGCCTGGCACCTTACTCTGTGCCACCCTGCTGCCCACCCCTTCCTTTAAACAGCCCCCCATCCACAAGGGGCTGGAACAGCCTTGCCCCAGGAGTGGGGAGCAGGACGTCCAGCCAGGGCACCCCACAGGCAGCATCAAGGGCTCCTGCCCAGCCTAACCCCAGACCTGTGCCTTCTGCCTGCAGACATCGGGGACAGCCACTGGCCAAGTGCCGCAGTGCCTGTGTGTCAGCGTTTTGGGTTCCTTGGCTGTAAGGCGGAAGTAGAAGGAAGGGTAAAATCGTTTCCTGAGATGCCCCCAGCAGCAAACAGGCACTTGGCATTTCGTTTGCAACATTAAATTTGATTTTTATTTCATTTCCTTCACAGACGGGGAGAGCTTAAAAGGAGGAGGGAATTAGAACAATAAAAACCCAGGAGTGGGTAGGAGACTACCTCCCCAAAGTGGACAATTTCTCTAAGTTTGCCCATCCCTGACAGTTTCTGGGTGTCAAGAGGAATTACAAAAATGTTACCTATATGGTAATTCCCACAATGTGAAGGTTTTTTATATGTAAACAAAGCCTAAGTGTGAAAATGAAGGAAGGAATTAATTACTATGTCATTCAGATAATGAGCTGAAAACTAGGACAAAGAAGAGCCACGGAGTCCAGGAAAGGCACTGGTACCAAGAGGAGAACACACATTCGGAAATCCACCTTCGGAGACTGGTGTGGCGGCTGGGCGGCCTCAACAAGGTGCCTCTATTTCCCGATCTCTGAGACGAACAGCGGGGTACCTGCTACCTAGGCTGACCTGGAGGTCAGAGGAGGTTATGTGGCCGAAGGCTTGTGTGCCGTCCCTTAACAGAAAGGGCCGTTAAGTCCACAAGAAACCTACAAGGCATCTTCTGCCCGGCCCCTGGTGGCTCGGCCGAGTCTTCCGTTGGGCTCGTCTCCAACCTGCTTCCTGCCCCTTCCCTTCCTGCTGTTTCCAGGCACGTGACCCTGCCCCTTCAACAGCCCCAGCCCTGCCCAGTGCTCTGCAAAGTGGGGGTCTCCATCTTCCCACACGTCTCCCTTCCCTGAGTGCAGGAATGACTGATCTTTGTTCCAGTGGACGCCACGTGTGGAGCCAAACCTTCCTACAAGATTCCGACCGGGCTCCCCTGTTGGGAGAAGCAGGGTGATGACTCCGAGCAGAGTCAGCGCTCTTCCCCTCGGGCCCCTGCCCGCCCAGATGGTGCTCGGGGAGTTTTCCCCAACAGGGCTGCGTGGAACTGTTCTCCAGTCACAGGTTCTCATGGGAGAAGCAGGGTGATGGCTCCGAGGAGTCAGCGTCCTCCCCTCGGGCCCCTGCCCGCCCAGATGGTGCTCGGGGAGTTTTCCCCAACAGGGCCGCGTGGAGCTGTTCTCCAGTCACAGGCTCTCATCTGTTCCTCCTTGCTGGCTAAATGAAGGTCACACGTGCTGAGCATTAATAGGCTCTTGCTGTCCCAAGGGGACTATGGCATGAAGAACCTGGTGGCCGCAGCCTGTACTGTACAGTTGAAGACAGAAGCAAGGAGGTCCCAGATAGCTGAGACAGACACACAGGAGCCCGCTCCATCCTTCTTGCCAGAACCCCAGGGATGCAGTGCAGGGGACAGTGCCTTCTCCTGAACTCCTGTTGGCCTGAGTGGCCAGCCTTCCAGATGGGGTCAGCAACTCCCAGTTACAGAGCAAGTCTAGATAGGACACTCCAGGGAAAAGTCACACGCTTCAGAATCACAGAGGATGCTGGCGGCCACCTGCCCCGTCCCCTTAGCTTATCTTGAAAACATTCCCTCACGGCTTGATTCATAACTGCGGCCAGGGGACTTGCTATCATCTGAGACAACCTGTGTCCTGACACAGCAACGGTCCTGATATAATTATTGCTCACATTGCGCTGACCGGGCCCGTGTAGCTCCCACCCACTGTGCCGTGTCTGGTCTTTCTCGTTCACGTCCTCGGTTTCTCTTATTGTTCCCCAGGCGCTGGAGCTGCTAATCCGCTGGCCATCCTGCATGCTGTCTCCTGAAGGCGCTCCTGTGTGGCCAACTCTGTCTTTTGGGAAACCATTTGCTGTCATTTCTGCTTGGAGTGCTCACATTAAGCACTTAATAGACCCCATTATGTGCTTTCTAAAAATTACTTTTCCTCTATTCTAAAAAGTACATATTAACAGAAATCTCAGTGCTCCAGCAACCCTTGACTCTTACAAAGTGGGAGGACCATGCCAGAGAAAGGAGGCTGTTACTCGCTGCTCGAAGTCTGTAGAGTATGGCCCTGACTGCAAACAGGAATTCCAGTAAGAAACCCAGGAGCAAGCCCAGACCCTTTGCATTTTGCATTATTGTTGAAAACACGTTTGAACAATACAAGGCAGTAGCTACGTCTCCCGACTCCAGGGGCATCATAATAGAATCTGTGACTTGGAGGAGAAATGGACCAACAGCCCACAGCAGTCGTTACCCATAGATATGAGACAGGACTCGGTTTTGTAGAGCAAAATTCAAATCACATGTAAGCATGTCCTAAAAGGAGATAAGCCCCAGAAAGAGGGAAAATATGAGAATCCAGCCCATGCTTTCATCAGATGAGTAGATTTAATTAAAGATCTGAGTCAGGCTGAAATGCTGGCTTCAGTCTCTGATCCCACAGGAGGGTCCTGCCTGGTCCCTCTCACATGGGATATGTTGGTCACTGAAGTTCAGTTGTTGATCCTTCTGTGGCCCTGGAGGGACAAGGCACACTGATGTCCTCTTATCTCTGTGGAACGCTTGCAGAGAGAAAGGCAGGTGGCCATTCAGGATTTGAATTGGGGTCTTCCTTGGTAGGGTGTTTTTTGTTTTGTTTTTGGTACTTTCTGCTGCTCTGTGCTGGGTTTGTTTTTCCTGCAATGTGGTTGTCAACAGGCAAAGCACAGACACAAGAGACAGCCCAGATGCATGGTCACCAACAGAAAGGTCATCAATTTTGAAGGTGCCCAGATATGAAACTTTGGACAAAACCACGTGCTGTAAATTTTTTTTTGAGACAGAGCCTCAAGCTGTCACCCTGGATAGAGTGCTGTGGCATCACAGCTCACAGCAACCTCCAATTCCTGGGCTCCAGTGAGTCTCCTGCCTCTGCCTCCCAAGTAGCTGGGACTACAGGCGTCCGCCACAACGCCCGGCCATTTTTTGGTTGCAGCCGTCATTGTTGTTTGGCGGGCCCGGGCTGGATTCGAACCTGCCAGCTCAGGTGGACGTGGCTGGCGCCTTAGCCTGTTGAGCCACAGGCACCGAGCCCATGTGCTTTAAATTTTAACTCTACTGCTGAATTCCTTCATTCCGGTCTAGAAAATGTCATTTGCAAAATGTGAAATATCATTAGCGTTTGTCATTTCATCATAAAAATTGGAGCACTTAAGTCTAAGTAAATCATGTTTGGAAGACTAATGTAGTAATGAAAGTTTAAGCATGAAATCTGAGGAGGATTAACAAGCTCTGTGCCGTATTTAATGTGTGAGGGACAAGGGACACTGGAAGCAGCCTGCACAGCGTCGCTGTCACAGAGAGGAGCAAAAATGGCGACTAGATGCTCACCTTAGGAGAGAGCTTCTGAGAGAAAGTTCTGGGAATCCATGGAGGGAAGGCAGGAGTGTAGTGAAAAAGACAGGACAGAGGTACTTAGGCAAAGCACCCAAATGTGGAAAAAGGACAGAAGAAAAGCCCACCTTCCACACTTGCCCTGAGGATGCCGTGCCTGGAGCGGCAGGAGGGCCCCTCCACTGGCAACCCTCGGGACTGATCAGAGACCCGACCAGAGCTGTGCGCTGTATTGCTCTAAGAGAAGGGCCGGCCAGCTTGTGAGCCCCGGGCACTGCAGCTGGCACCATTGTAACATCCCAACCCTGGACTGCTACTTTTGCCCAGGGGTCAGATCTGTGACTTCAGCCTCCACCTTTCCCCTGCCAGGCAGCGTAGGAGCAGGGAATCCCAGCTCTCACATGTGCCCCCTGGGCAATGACATGCTCCCTCTGAGCCCCCCTTTGCTATCACTGTGGGCTCTGGGCAGGGCAGGGGACTAAGGACCCAGCACCCATTTACTGTGGCCTTGGCAATCCTGTGCCACTGCACTTCCCACAGGAACCAGGCAGAGTGTAGCCCTCCATGCCCACTGACTACTACTGGGGGACCTGGACTGATGACACCACCCCACTGCCTGAGAGGCCCCAAACGTGATGAAAGCCAGCATAGCAGTGCCTTTAGATCTTGGCAATCGGCATGCCAAGGACCCATCCTAAGTAGGTACCCTGCCCTGAAGGTCTGCTCTGTCTGGGAAGCCATTCTGCCTCATGCCCTGTGGCCCAGCAGTGCCTCTATACCCTTGAGCACCTACTGCACCTGTGCTGAGCCCTGTGCTGCCTTCCCCTAGACCACTCACCTGACACCTTGGCTGCCTACGCCTGTGTGTGTACACACCACACCCAACAGACTTCCTTCATTCATCACGTACACACTGTCCTGCTGGCCAGCTTGTACATCCTAGCGACAAGGGCCAGCCCCCCACACATACCAGTAGCCTGGTGGCAAACACAGAGGCACAGGGGAGCCACAGCAGAGCAGCAGTGTGAAAGGCTCACAGTTCCACTGCCCCTTCCCTGCCTGATCAAGCATCCAGAGTAGGATGCAAGCACGTCACCCAGGGACCCATCCCTGTCTTCATTGAGCCAAAGGGGTCTCTGCAAAGGAGAACGGGTGTACAATATATGCTATCTGTGTGGAGCTGAGAGAAGTGCACCAGATGAGATGGCACCATCATAAAAACTCCAGCAACGTGAAGAAACAAAGCTATCTTGCCACCCTCAGAAGATCACAATAGCTCTCTAGTAATGAGCTCCAACCAGAAGGAAATTATTGAAATGACAGATATGGAATTCAGATTATGGATGGCAAGTAAGATGAATGGAATCGAGGAAATGGTAGAAAGCTATCTAAAAGAAAACAAAAAAGTGATTTAGATCATGAACAAAAACTTCACTAAAGAGGTAGATAACATTAGAAAGAGATAACAAAACTTAAAGAAATGAAAGAGTCATTTAGGAATTGTGAAATACATTAGGAAGCTTTAACAACAGACGAGACCAAGCAGAAAAAATAATTTCAGAGATTGAAGAAAAGGATTTCAAATTAACCCTGTCAGTAAAGAATGCAGAAAAGGAACAAAGAAAAATGAACTATTACTGAGAGCAATATGGGGTTATACAAAGCAAACTAATATAAGAAGGTATCCCTGAGGGAGAAGAAGAAAAAGCAATAAGCATGGAAAACCTATTCAAGAGGATGATAGAGGATGACTTCCCTGATATTGCTAGAGATTTGGACATCTAGATACAAGGTGATCATCAAACACCTGGAAGATTTGTAACAAACAGATTGTCTATGTCTCGGTATCACCAAGACATATAGTTATCAGCTTGAGCTGTGTGATTATAGCAACAAGTTACTTACAAAGGAGAATCCATCCAACAACAGACCTCTCAGCAAAGATCTCTTAAGCCAGAAGTGATTGGGGTCCCATTTTCAACAGTCTTAAACAAAATAACTTCTAGCCAAGAATCTTGAATCCTGCAAAACTAAGTTTTATAAATGAAGGAGAAATAAAGTCTTTCCCAAACAAGCAAACACTAACAGAATTTGACATTACTAAACCTGCCCTACGGAAAATGCTTAAAAGTGCTAGATATGTGGAAAAGGCAATCAATACTCACCAGTCTACAAACAACTGAAAGTTAAAGTTGACAACCCATACAAAACAGTAATTCAAGGAGGTGAGGGGTAAAATCTTACCTATGGGGTACAATGAACACTGTTCTGGTGATGGGCATACAAAAAAAACCCCAACTTAAGCATTATTCAAGGTACTCACGTAACTAAAACATTTGTATACCCTAATATTTTGAAGTAAATAAAAAATGAGATAAAAGTTGAAATCACTGGTTTTTAACACTCAAGAGCCATGGGTTTTATATAGAGAATCCCCTTATTACTTAGAAAAAATAAATAAAACCTGTAGTATGTAAATTTGCTAGTATTATCTAAAGGTTGCTAGTGTAACGAAACAGAATGTAATGGTACTGAAATACAGCTTCACAATTTCCCTCTTATCTGGTACTTCAATTCTGATATGCTCTGGATTGAAACTGGAAGACCCAGAATACTGTGGGAACTTCTTGAAGAAGGTTAAAATATGCACCTTCAGTGGGACACAGCTCTGATGCTAGGACAGACTTGGTAGAACTAGGTCCAAATTCCTTAACTCATGAGTTATGCTGTTAATAGAGATTTCAGGCTCTTTTTGAAGAAAATCAAGTAAAAATGTAAGGATGGTAATAATGTGAGGAAAGAATATTAGCTACTTCATCATATCATATAGTCATTAATTAAATATGGATTTAAAAAAACATCTCGTGATGCCAGCTTTTTGCGTGTTTGTCATGAAATTCACTAAAAGATTCTTCTATAGTTTCATGGAACTCTCTGCCATGACATCTCTGTGTTTAGAATTTATTTTATTATTTATTAATTTAGAGACAGAATCTCACTCTGTCACTCTGAGTGCCATGGAGTCCAGTGCACAGCTGCTTCAAATTCTTGGGCTCAAATAATCCTCTTGATTCAGCCTCCCAAGTAGCTGAGAGATTGGATTGGGATTGGAGATTGGACTAGAGGCATCTGACACAATGCCCAGCTAATTTTTCTATTTTTAGTAGAGAAGGGGTCTCGCTCGTACTGCTCACCAACTCCTAAGCTCAGGTAATCCACCTGCCTTGGCCTCCCAGGGTGCTAGGATTACAGATGTGAGTCACCACATGTCAGGATTCCAGGGAGACCCCAACCCAGGCTGGGGGTCAACAAGGGAGACAGTGCTGAAGGAAGGAGACTTCACACCAACTTAATGCATAAAGTCTGAGAAGACTAGAGAGGCATACACTGTCTTATGCACTAAGTGGCAGATTGAGGCAATGCAGCACTGATCCAATCTCTCAGAGGTCTTTCGTTGTGCTCAAAAAATGGGATTAGAGGGAAAGCTTGACTCCCAGGAAGGTGGGGTAATCTGGAACATTGGATAAAGGAATGTATGGACTGGTCTGATGATGTATATTTAGAAAAGGGAAGGGGGAAAGCAGGTTTTGTCCCTGCAGGGCAGATATCTAAACTTCTCTAATCTAACTGCTGATCAGGAGTCCAAAAGTCTTAACCCTCCTATTCTGCTGACCCCCCACGCAGGGATGGTCATGTTGACCCTCCCCTGACTGGGCTGCCTCCAGATTCCTCTCTTCTAGGTGGTCTCCGGTGAGCTCTTTGGTGATCTGGGAAGAGCCGCAGGGATGGCCCACCTACGTGCTTCCCCTGAATTGGAGGCCCATGGGGAGATAAGCCTGTCTACTTCCGACAACCCACTGGCTCTGTGTTTGGATTTTGAACATCCCGTGCTTCCTTCACGTCTCCGTCCATCCATCCATGGGCGTCCATCCGGGAAACTGTCTCTGGGTGCTCATTGCTGGACTTGGGGAGAATAGCTTTGTGGAGTACAGTGGTGGTTTGGGGGGAGGGGAAAGTGAAGCCACATCTTTGTCTTTTTCATGCTGATAGCACTTAGGATAGTGTGTAGGGACAGAGGTTTGTGTGAATTAATTACAAAGTTTTTTTAAGTAGAAGTACTCACCGGGTGTCTTTAGAAAGCCTATCCTGTAGCACTTTCATCCAAATGCCTCTTCCACCCGTTCTTCTTTTCTAGAAGAGGTGTAAATGCAAGGCAGGGAGTGAAACTGGCCTTTCCGGAGTAGCCACCCTGGGACTGAGACGAGACCCTGCTTGCATGCTGGTGCTGTTCTAGTGGATGGCACACGTGTGTACTGTGAGGTGGGAAGATTGACTCTTCCTGCAATTACACATATCCCTGACGTCCTGAGAAATTAGGGAGTCATCCAGGTAGAGGAGATGCCATGTGGGCAAGACCCCTCTGCCCCGCGCATCAGGGCCACCTCAACTTACCTCAAGCATGTTTGTTTCTGCCCCACCATGACTAGTATTCACTTTGAATCCCCTCAGCAGTGTGCATAAAGTCTGGGCTCTTCATATCCTTGCTAAGATTCTCTATCTTGTGTGTGTGATGAGTCTTACAACTCCAGTGGCATTTTAAACTTTCCCTACAGCAAAATCTGATATTTTCACTCTTGTACACCCTTTATATCCTCCCTACCCCATACAGAGAGAGGATACTTCGAAAAGATCAAGAATTCAATGAATCTTCATTAAATAATCAAATGCTCATAGGAGAATAATTTGTAGTGAACATTTTTTGTTTGCTGGACAAATCTAGCTCTCTTATTAAGGACACTCCATCTGTGCCAGAATATAAATGTGTTGTAATCTCTTGTGTGACTCTTTATTGGCTGTCTTTATGCCTTAGACACTGCAAACAAGTCATCTCGGCTGGAATGCAAATCTGACCCTAAATATCAGACTTCCAATCATACCACACATGTTCCCTCCATGTTTTTGTGTTTTTAAAAATAAAAATATTCCGGGGCGGTTCCTATGGCTCAAAGGAGTAGGGCGCTGGCCCCATACGCTGGAGGTGGCGAGTTCAAACCCAGCCCCGGCCAAAAACTGCAATCAATCAATCAATAAATAAATAAATAAAAATATTCCTGACAAGCCTGGCTAAAAGAAACTTGCTGGCCACTCGGCAGGTGAGTCCCTAGCAGCAGGGACATTCTTCTGCATGTACTGTCCATCAGCCATCACTTCCCGAGAGGCACTGCATTGCCAGTAACATGTGAGGGTGAATAAATCAATTTTGATTTATTTCCCAAATCATGTGATTGAAATGTATTCCTAAGGAGGGCATGTACTCTGTCATCTAAGAGAGAAAGACACCATGTAGGTGACCGATTGATGGTCACTAACCTGGCGATGCAATTAAAGACCCAGAAATCACCAACTCTCCCAGTGCATCTCAGCTCCTTCCAAGCCAGGGGACGATCCCGCAGTAATTCATCAGGCCAGAAAGACTGCCACGGAGGACCTGATCTCTTGTCTGTCAACAGCCTGATTTTTTCAGGTGAAGCAGCACAATACCAATTAAGACAAACACAAAGCTGCAGTTTTAACCAGATAAGACACGGACATGAAATCTCACAGCCTGTCTCTCTCCTGGCTCTCCTCTTCCTCCTAATGTTTTCCTTTGGTTCACTTCTCCCGTTTGTCATTCACTGCCCAGCACAGGGCCTGGAACTTGAGCAGACCAATAGTTAAAGTCTGTTGAGTGGCAGGATGGCTGGATACGGAGATGGCAGAAGAGTGGGCGGGTTGGGTAGATGGATGGATATGCCGTATATACTTATGAAATAGTAGTGATCACAATGGATTGAGTAGGATGTGGTGTATTTTAATATATATTATGTGACCACTGAAATTATTTTGAGACATTCATAAAACTATATTCAAAATTCTTTTTTTTTTTTTGAGACAGTTTCACTGTGTCACCCTCGGTAGAGTGCTATGGCATCACGGCTCACAGCAACCTCAAACTCTCAGGCTCAAGCGATTCTCTTGCCTAAGCCTCCCAAGTAGCTGGGACTACAGGAGCCTGCCACAACACCTGGCTATTTTTTTGTTGCAGTTGTCGTTGTTTAGCAGGCCCAGCCCAGGTTCGAAACTGCCTGCCTCAGTGTATGTGCCGACGCTCTAACCACTGAGCTATGGGTGCCGAGCCAGTACTTTCATATTCAATAGATACTTTATTAATTTTTATGTTAATAAGCCAGTACAACTGTGTCCATAAAATAGTATCCGCTAGTTAAATTGTCAGGCTCACAGTAATATTTAGATTTCCTCATTCAGACCATACTTCTTCCCCTTTTAGAACGCATTTGGCCCATTGTTAAATAATGCAGGTGTATTTAGGATAATTGCAGTAATGATGGCCCTCTCTCCAGAAGCACAGCCCCACACTGGGAGACGGAAACCAACAGAATCACAAACTTGCTCTTCATTAATGTTCTAGGAAGCTTCTTTGTACATGATGAGGTTTTATAATTGAACAGGGAAAAGGATCAATAACTTCCAGTGTAAAAGCAAGTTAAAACTTCATAAATATTTATATGTGGAAAATGAGGCACTTCTGCTACTTGGCTTTAAATCCTTTTGGAGCAAATGCTAGATAGACACTGGGGCTTAAATTCTTTTAAAATATATACATATATATGTGCTACTGGAATTATCAAGCTTTCACATTCTGATTTCCTACATTTTTTATGTTTAACATTTCAGTGCTTTATGCTTATTTTTTCATGAGCATAGTAATCAGTGTTATTGCAAAGACATCACATAAACAAACATGCACAAAGTCTAGATCAGTTACTTCTATGTCCCTCCAGAATTACGGAGCCAGGTTCTTGAATGCAGAGTACTCAAAAAGGCTTCCCCCCCTTACTATAATATAAACCTTGCTGTCACTTAGACCTTGAGCCCTACAGAAAGCTCAGATTCAAACCTACTTCAACTGATTACTAAGTGGATAACCTTTAGAACATTCTTGATCTTTGCAAGCATCAGTCTCCATGTGTAAATTGGGACATTAATAGTACCTGGGCTTGTAAAGATTGAAAAATGCTTCATATAGTATTTGGGACCTGGAAATTTCCCAGATGATTTCTGTTATTTTTGATAATATTGTCTGTATTGTTTCTGATAAGATTATGTGTGTTATATCAGTATTATTTAGATGTATATTGCATGGATCTTGTGGGCTAAAGAATATTTCTCTTTGAAGAATAAGGAACATTTTTGTGTAGATTTCAAAAAATCAAGAAAGAATTTCTTTGGAGGGAAACAAGGAAGATTTGAGAGAAGCGTCAGTATGCAGTCATCAGTCTAGGAAACCTTTCTTAAGCTCCCATTCCCATCTCTGTCGCACCTACCAAGTTGCAGTTCCCTGTTTTTTTCTTTCAAGTCATGCATAAATTGCTATCCAGCAGCTATATACTCACTTATACTTATTTACATGTTGGCCACCCCTACGAAATTGAAAGAGTCCATGTGAACCATGGTCTAACTCATCTTTGTTTCCCTGGTACCCAGCCTGGCATTTATAGGCACTGAATTAATTAACAAATTATTCCAGGATCCCCTACATAATTTGGACCATAGTCAAAGGACATAGTACCTGTGAGTCAGTAACATCGCTTAGCATTCAAAAGGTATGACCCATATTTTCCAACAAGATCAAAACTTTTCTAAATTGTTTTGCCTTTCTCTCTAGGATGGACCTTGTTTGTTTTGTCACAAGTGTGGTCATTACCACTGTTGGTAAAAGAGTTAGAAATTTGATCTCAGCCAATCAGACCAGGTCATTTTGAGCCCAATGTGTAAAGATAGTGGTGCCAATCGATTATATCTTGGAGGATGACGTGATTATGAAAACACGAAGCCAGAGTAGAAAAGAATTTTAAAATAATTTAGATTGAGGCACAGTTAGTTAGGCAGCTCTTGAGGAAGGTACAGCGGTGCCTGAGTAGACAGCAGAGAGGGGAGAAGAGCTTCTAGCCCATTACATTTTATCAATACGTAAGAGAACTTTGGGCAGCGATGATGAGGAAGTCCCACACAGTCCACTTACGTTCATGAAATAACTACAGTCATGTTGATGGGGCTGCACAAGGGGGTTTGAGAGCTCTGTGTCATGTTTTCCAATTCGCATGCAAAAGGGACATTTTCTCTTATACTTTGTACAAAGTACCTACAAGGGCATTCTTTGTCAAGTATTCTGGTTTCATCTTTTTATATCCTTTGATTTTTTTTTATCTGCCGCCTGTTTGGTTGTGTTCTACTTTCAGTCTCTTCAAAGGATAAGAAATAAACAATTATTTATGTAACCGTACAAGGAGATGTACTTCTCTTTTATGTGAGACTTTGACAACTTGTGTAAGGTTTAAATTGTTGTTTTTAGAACTATCTTAAAGATGTTTATCAAAACAGCAAGAATGTTGTCCTCCCATGAGGACTAGGGCAAGCCAAAAGGAAAATATAAGTAATTGTCAATTTTTTTACCACGTTTTAATTGATTTTAATTTAATGTGCAAAATTATCTTAATTCTATAAAAATGTAGATTGATAGTAGAACCATATTCTTATAAACCAAACTCCTCTGACATAGAGCTTCATAACCATAACCACAATAGGTTTTTTGTTTTATTTTGTTGATGTTTTGTTAGTTTTTACTGTTTGAGACCACATTTACTCTCTACATAAGAGGATAGATCCCATTTATATAAGAAAGATTTTCAAACTGGCCGCGGTATTTGACTTTGTCTAGGAAAGATGCTAAGATCTTGGCACACCCATTTTCCACGCCAGTAATAGCCATACATAAAACGCAAAAGATTGCCTACTTATTGTTAGTTAAAACAAATTCCAAAATTAAGTTCTAGATTAACATTTTATTCAAATTGACATTAATAAGTTAAATAAACACTCGGAGAGGAGTCATTGCTTACATCCAGGTATCTCTATCCACTTCCAAAACCTTCCTTTGTTTTTGGCCAAGAGCCGGGTCATAAAGAAGGACTCCAGCAGCGAGTAAATTCCCATTCTTTACTGCAGTATAATAAAGCGTGGGTAACTCTTGATCTTATCGTTTACTGGTACCTTGAATTCATTGTATGGTCATATTCTATTTGTGTGCAGATGTGCGTCTGGATCCTTCCCTGGCCTTCCTTTCCTTTGGAAGCAAACCTGTTCCTCCCATGGTTTCAGGTCTCCAGGTTCTGGAGTTAGACCAATTTAGGTCCCAATCTTCATTAGCTGTGTGATCTTAAGCCACGTAATCTCTTTGTTTCTCAATTGTCTCTTCTATAAAATGGACATCATTGTGGGACATTATACACATAATTCTTTTTAAGAACCAAATAAATGAGCATGTGCTTATAAAATATGAGCACAGCACGTAGTAGGGACTTCATAAATGGTGTCCGTTACGGCAATTCTGTATCAGTGGATACCTGCACACTCACTTCGCCAGGGTCAAATCAGTCTTCTGGTTCTTTCCCTTTTTTTATTTTTATTTTTTTTTTGCATTTACAATCTGCTGCTATCTTCTGTTCTGCTCCTGGATGAAGTAATTCCACATTTTTCTTAGCATTTGCCCGATGACCCGGCCTTGCCTTTGGAAAAAAAGCATCTCATATAACAGTTCCCATAGCACAACTGCAGCAATGTACAGCCAGAAATGGATGCCAAATGTGTTCTGACCAGGGAAGTCTCTCTGTGTGTGTGTGTGTGTGTACGCTCTTTGGTATATTCCTATTCAAAAGATATGACACGATGACGGATTCACTGTGGCTGTATTCAAAAGGGATGGTTCTTATTTCAATTAAGAGAGCCGCTTTCTGAAGGAACAGGACTCACAGCTGCCAATTTCTCTCTGCGCGTTCTTCTCCCGGCTTTGGCAGTAAACCCTCGGAGGAAAGAGCCTCGGCCCAGGGGCATCTCCTTGAAGAGTCACCTGACATTTACCCGTGTAAATCTTATACTTTAGGAAACAATGAGAGATTTTGTTCAAAGCCTTTAGGAATTAGGTTTTCATTCCAATTTAATTTTTATAAGGTCATTACTTTTAGGATAGATAAAAAGAGATTACCATATTTTAGTTACGCTCTTGCCACCTCTACAACTGAACAAAAGAATTGTGTTACCCCGGGAAACACAAACAACGTGGAATGTGTGTAACTGCAGTTCACTTCTTCCGAACAGAGAGGGACCGTGGCCTTCATGAGTGATTCAGACTTCCCCTTGGAATCGCAGCGTCTTGCCACTTCCCGTTTTATGCTGTCTCTACTCTTCATACGTCTTAAATTTCATCTAGTGTCTTTATTTAAAATGACAGTAAACTCTCTTTTATATCACATATAAATGAATCCCTTAAGATGTCTCGTGACAATTAGTCACATCGGCATTTTGAATCATGGCTTTGGGCCAGGAGCGATGTCTCCGCTCACACTGAGCTCTTCGAAGCAAAGGCGGTAGGACCCAAGAAGGCCTTGTATGTACACGTGTGTTAATTTGTGATGTTGTTGCAGTCGGAGTCCCCAGGAATACTCTTTACTTCATTGGGATCATCGTGTAGTTCCGTGTGCGGGATGGCTTCACTGAGCTCAGCACGCGGTCTGTTTTATTTTATCGCCAGCCCCGTTATCTGACCCTGGACCTAGGACTGTAGCGACCTGACCCCTTGGAGCAGTTCTCGGCAGTATGGAGGGTGAGGGTGAGGACAGCCTCTCTTGATGGTGAGTGTGCACATGTGCAGTATTGATTTCTGTTGCACACTTTTGGGGACCTGCAGCTCCACCCCCTGTAGGGCTCACGCGCTCATTGGGATACCCGACATGAGGCTGTTGCCCCCATAGGCGTCCAGGGTGGGGGTAGAGGGCCTTTCCTCTCTTTGCAAGGGCAGCTTGCAGGGTGGCCAGCAGCTGAGCTAGATTTCCAAAATGCTGCAGAATCCCACGCCTCTTCCGTGCATCCTAATGGAAGGAGTGAACCCTTTCCCCAATTCCCCTGACTCTGCTCACACCATACAAACATCACAGCACTTCCCTCTCACTCCACACAATGAAATAACTGGGTTATGCCTCAGAACTCCTGGTACTGTTCCTCCATTGTTTTCGATGAGAGAAAAAAAATTAGGGCATTCATAGGCAGTTTCCAAAGCAAATCGTGTACACAGAAAAAGGAAAATAGACTCGATGCTGTGTCTTTTGGCACTCATCACTGACCGTTTTAGAAACATATGTTTAAAATAAAGACCTTTAGCAATTTCTTCTTGGTGTTCCAATGATTTGCCTATTTTGGTTTTATTTTCCAAGCAATTGTTATCATTATGATTGAATAATAATATTTCATAAAGTTGCCCTGAGAACAGGCAGGTCCAAACTGGGTTGAGTGGACACTCTCCACCCCCGCCATGTGCCCCATGGGCGCTCTTCCTCGGTGTGACCCGTGGCCTCCCTGTGGATGGCCCTCCGCAGGTGCGGGCGTCACCCAGTGGCGCTCTTCCTCTAGCTGTAAATACGCTGCTCCCTGCACTTGCTCAGCTGTTTGCTCAGCCAAAAGTCCTGTGCAGCCATAGTCTCTGGCCACTCTGGCTCTGAAGGTGGTCTCACCTCTCCCTGTAGCTGTCCCACCTCCCTCCCTGGGCCCCCACTTCTTGAGCAGAAACGCCCTGCTCGCTGGGGTCAGTCCACGTCTCCAGTGCTCAGCTCTGTCATGGGCAGAAAGCAGCACGGCCGGGGCTTGCATTGGCCTAAAGGGAGAGCGAGTCCACGTGAAGCCTCTGTCCCATCCTCAGTGTCCTTTCCCTCGTGCCCAACTGCAGCAAACTCGGTGTCACCTTCTCTGCCACCGTCTCTGAGAGAGGACCTGGGCAGTGTTCCCTAGGTGGCCTCTACTTGTTGCCTGGTGATCTTGAGAAGGTGTCAAAGGTCTGAGAGAAGAGAAGCCCTGGGGGTGGAGGGTTGGGGGGTGCCTTGGGGCTGTCACAGGGGGGCTGAGTATTTCAGGGAAATATTTGTGAAGCCTGAATTGACTCCAAGCTGGACATGCCAGAGGCTTAGTCACAGGCATGAGGTACCTCTGGGGAAATTTAGGATGGCCTCCTTCCTTGCAGAAGTGTGTTCTTTTCCACCCCCTGGGTTCTGAGGGACTGCAGTGGGCCCACTCGAGACAGGGCCAGAGGTTTAGTAACAATCGGGCAGTCGACCTTCCTGTTAATGTAGGGCCAGGCTGCACCCACTCCCCGGCTGCCAGAGGAAGAGCATGGCCGTCTCTCAGGGCCGCGTCTGCGGGCGGGGGAGCAGAGAGCCCCAGAGCCGCGGCCTGGCCTCCTGCCTGCCTGCCTTCCACACAGCAGGCATCTGCACGAGACGCTGGAAGCCCCTGTTGCTCATCAAAACATCCCCCTGGATTAGCTCTCATTGACAGAATTGTGCAAATGGGAAGTCACCCAGCACCTTGCCCAGGTGACCAAAATTAACAGGGGACATCATGTCTGCCCAGATGTGATGCAGGGGAAAGACACGACACGGCCTGGGAAGTGTGGAGGAGAATGCGTAACCTCAGCAGATTCGCAAGGAAGCGTCAGACAAACTCCTGTTTTTTTTTAATTTAAAAAAAAAGGGAGTAGGGATGTATCCTTCAAAACTGTCATTATCAGCATCATAAAAGAGAAAGAACAGTGGTGGAAGAGTTCCAAGTCCCAGGAGACTGGGACTAAGGAGTGCAGGCTAAAGAACACAGAGGGGGCGGACTCTCCCCGGATCACACGGGGCCGCACGGTTGTGCAACTCTGCGAATGTGGTAAGGGGAACACTGACGCTGCCTGCTCAGTAGATAAATCAGACGGTGTGTGGCCAGCGTCTCAAAGTCATTCACCAAATGATAAGAAAAGAGGTCACAACAGCCCCATGCCTACTCGATTGTGGGAAATACCCAGTGAAGCACTTGGGAGTAAAGGGCCATAATGTAGACGTGTGTACCTGACCTTCAAATGGTTTAGAAAAAAGCTGTGTGTTTGGGGCGGGGGTCAGGGAGAGAAAGGGAGGAAGGGAACAAAGGATAAAGCAAATGGAACAAACTGTTACTAATAGCTGAGTCTGGAAAAAGGTATGTATGTGTATATGATTTTTATTTTTGCATTTTTTCTGTAAGTTTGAAATTATTTCCAAATAATATTTTTTCCCCAAAAATACACATTCCTGGCCCCCAGGTCCCTGGAGATGCTGTCTCACTGGGGCCTGAGGTGGGTCCAAGCACCTGTGTGCTCTGCTGCGGGAGGCCTAACAGCTTATGGAACTCTCTGAAAGTGGGGGCTCTGGTGGGGAGGTCCCGGAAGTACGCGGCCATGGTCCTCAGGGATTCTCTCCTACAGTCCAAGAAACTGAACTAGCAATGTGGCTGGTCTCACTTCGTTCCTCCATTGACCTTAGATCTCTCACTCTGAAACTTTGAAAACACATTTAGGAGAAGAGAAAACAGGATAGCAATCCCTCTCACAAGCCTCGGTTCTCAACTGATGGAAATTTTGCCCCACAGGAGAGAATTGGTAATGTCTGGGGACAGTTTTGATTGTCACAGCTGGGGATTGTTATGGGCCTCCTGGGGGGGGGGCAGGGATGCTGTTAAACATTCCCCATTTCACAGGGACAGACCCACAGCACCGAATGTTAACGGTGCTGAGCTTCATAAACCCACCCAGATACCTGTCACCCGGACCCAACAGGTATCGGGACTTAAGTCACTAGAGCTTGATAACTGATAATAATTCTCCAGGACCATCTAATAATTGGTCCGGATTCAAATGTCCTGAACCACAAAGAGTTGCAATGTGATTGTGGAATTTTGGAAATATTTACCCTTATGGGAGAAATAAAAAGCACTGAATTAGCATTTATCCATCTTCAAGTTTGATCCATTTCCTCGGTCTCTGGACGTACAGGGGCACACTTAATGCATAATTGTTTTCCAACTCCAGGAAGTGTTGATTAATTCAATAAGCTTGTAGGTGATTATAGTATTTTTTTAATGAAACTATTAGGAGGGATTACTGAGGCGGATCATTATAAATTACATTTTTTGAGTCATTCATTGTGCCTCCCTTCTCCTTAACATATTTAGCTGTTATTTTCCCCAGACAGGAGGAAAAGGTTCAGCTTTTAATGAAGAACTCCTTCATGGAGCATGTTTCTAGAATATGAGTTTAGTAGCACACATGACGTAATCTCAGTTCTCAACTTTGCGTGCAAGATGCTTGTGTGAAAATGAAACCACCATAAATCCCATCTGAATTCTAGTTGCTGGGTTCTTTATAGGAAGTATTCTTCAGTTTTCCTTTTTTATAAAAACCACAACGTTGTCATCTGAGCAACAGATCCACAGCTGGGAAGCCAGAAATAATGGAATTGTGTTTGTCTGTTTTCTGGCCCAAGTCCATCCAGAGAAGTGAAGTAATGCTCTGGCCTGGGTGCACCCAGGAGGCATCCGTTTTTGCCCTAATACACAGGACATCTCGGAGAATTAGGAGTGGAGAAACTGCGATTAGAAGAAGAACCTTCTAGAGGGCTGTCTCATTGCCTTTATGCCAACAGCTTTTTTAAAATTCACTCCAAGTAAGTAATACATTAGAATGCCTGCACAGCAAATGAACTCGGAAGATTTCATAAATGTAATGAATTACTGCTTCAATCAAATATGAGGCAACTAATCACCCCTGTCATGGTTTTTAACTAATTTTACAATTTGAGACCATGATGCTTATTAAAGATCTCTATTTTTCATGACCCAGGGTAAATTTTGTCATGTATTGCATTACTTAACTGAATCAACAAGGTAATTCACATTGCCTTAGCCTGAGAATAAAGAAAGTGACATAAAATATTCCCAACCATCATTCTGATGAAACTATTTAAGTGCTTGTAGAAAATTAGCTGTTAGACTTACTGAACTGTTTTCTAACCTAGGGGGCTGGAATTGAATAATAAATTGAGGCGCGGGGGAAAGCGTTCATTTACCCTTGGAGAGCTCATTTGGAACAGGATAGGAGTTCAAAGGCCCAGCTATGGGAATATCGATTGGGACAGCCTTTGTCCTGGAGAGTAATCCATCAATGGCCCATTGTCACAGTGTCTGTCATTCAGTTCTTCTCTGGGGCTCTCAACAGCATTAGATCTAAATGCAAAACCTTTCCAGATTAAAAAAAGAAAGGAACCCCAGGCACTGTTCAGCTAGTAAATCAACTAAGCATTTGGAGAATAGTTCCTGGGAAACAGAAATGTCCAGCTTGGGTATCACAAGCACTTCTTCTTGTTTCTTTAAAACAAAGAAAACAGAAGAATACGCTCTATAAAAAACCCAGCAGCTAGAATTCAGATGGGATTAATGATTTCATTTTATAATTTTATATTCTACAGCCCTTCGTTGTCCCCAAAACGCGTACTTTTCTTTTTTAACAGCTCTCTCACAGACTGTGGTGCCTGCCTGGGGCTGGCAGGAGCAATGGATTTTTTTTTTTTTTGGATCTCTCTGGGTCAGCCTTGGGGATCGGGGCAGTCAAAAGCAATGGGCCTTTGCAGAAAAGGGAGTGTGTGTTAGCTGATTGAAGCTCTGTGAGCCGGGGTTCACACTGGTAGTCCCTTTAAGAAAAGGAGAAAAGTACCCCTTTCAAAATCTAAACACATCACACTTGGATTTAGTTCTACCCTAGGAACTACTTTCTAGCCTCAGGATCTGAGTGTCGCTGTGGGCCAGGCCGACTTAGAACACTTCAGAAACTTAGGGTCCTTTTCCCCACCCCAGATCCTTCCTGGTGTCTATCTCTTGGCAGCAATGGCATGGAAATTTGCAGAGCATAAAGGTCTTTGAGCAAGCAGAAAGGAACAAATTTGATCTAACACACATTCTGCAAGTTTGGTTCAATGCAGGTCAATTTTTAAGAGAGCCCAGCTGGCCAGTCTGCCTGGGAGCTGGCGGGCTGGCTTCCGCCGAGGCCAAGAAAATCCCCCTTTGCCTCAGAGCACCAATTAATAAAAGTTCTTCATCGAGCCGTGTGGGTGAGGAAAACGGAGCTGAAATGCATCCAACTTTCTGCAAAACAGCTTACCAGGCCACCAGACCTGAGTCTTGCTGGGCTCACAGCTTTGGGCTGGGCGGAAGATGCCAGTTAACACCAGCAGCCTCTCAAATAGCAGCTGGTGAGGGCAGGAGACACGTGGACCAGGATCATTTTATTTTTAAAGTTTAAAGCTGCGTGTCCAAGGATTAAAAGGTGTTTTGGTTTGATGGTTCCAAATAATCTGGCTAAATGTTTTTTCATGCTAAAAGTTCAGAAAATGCCCGTTGAAGATGTGTGTTTTTAAAGTAAAAATATCTTTTGTTCTACCCTAGCAACTAAAGACCAGATATATTCTAGATGATGGAAGGTCTAAGGTTTATCTGTTGGGTTTCTTGTGGTTTGCTGGTGGTGGTGGGTTTTGTTTTAAACAGTAGGAAGAAATTCCTTCCCATGCCTTCCCGAGCAGCAGACCAATAATGATGCTATTATGTACCAGTGCCTTTGACATATTTTTCTCATTGTCAATTATTACATCTGTTTGACAAATATTTATTGAACATTAACTTAGTTTCAAGATATAGTGGACAGGATGAGGACACAGAAGGGACCAGACAGACCCTGCCCTCATGGGGACTACCTGTCTCAAACAGATCACAGAGCAAATGAGACACACGCGAAGTCTAAGAGGAAAAATCAAATGTAGAAGGGGCCAGCCGGGAAGACTGCCCCAGATAGTGTTGTTTGAGATGAGGGTTAGTGGGCATTGGCCAGGCAGAAAAAGAGGGAAGAATGTTCTAGAACGGGATAAGAAGGGTCTGGAGCTTGAGGAAACAAAGGAAGGCTACAGAGCAGAAGTGGGATGAGCTGGGCAGCAGAAGTCCTGGGGCTGGTCCATACTAAGGATCTGAACTTTACTCTGGGTTCTGGAAGAAGCCGTGTAGGATTTAAACAGACGAGTGACATGATCTGATATCTGTTTTAAAAGCTTTGCTAGCTGAGGAAAGAGAATTGCCTACACCCAAGAGTTTGAGGTTGCTGTGAGCTGTGACGCCATGGCACTCTACCAAGGATGACATAGCGAGACTCTGTCTAAAAAAAAAAAACATTGCGGGGGCTGTTTATGGAAAATGGACCAGAATGAGGAAAGAGTAAAAACAGGATTCTGGTTAAACCATTCCTGAAGGTTGGGTGAGAAAATGGACCAGAGAAATGGAAGAGACAGGTGGAAGCTGGCCGGCTTTCTAATAATAATAATTTGCATGTATTGAGCACCTAATATGGGCCAGGCATGTTTATAGGCATGTAGAGTAGGAAGAATATGTAGGATATTTTACCTTCACAAGAACCCTGGGTACCATCATTCCCACGTTAGATGAGTAAACTCCAGCAGGAGATCAAATTTCATGCCCAAGCTCACAAAAGAAGAATGTGGTAGAATGAGGTTTGCTCTCTCTGCCACTGTTGCTGCTACCCTGTTGCCAGAAATATATTTTGAAGGTATATTTGTCATCTTATCTAAATTTTTAATACTTGAACATATGTCAGCCCAAGAATTCTGCCTTTGGGAGCCAGGAAATGACCTTGAAAATGGATAAGGAAGATGCACCTGACCCTGGTGCAGTCAGCCCAGCTGAAGAGGCACATCTTCCACTTTAATCTCTTTGTGTACTAGATTCGGTCATTCAATTAGGGAAATGCATTTCTTAAAATGACTTTGTGGCCCAGGAGGAAAGGAAGGTATACTTTTCCATCTACAAGTATCTGTCGCCAAGGGATGGGTGTAAGGTTCTATTAACACCTTACAACCTTGGTACATTGCCACTTAATAGCTGGGTGACCTCAGACAAATTTCTTAATGCCTCTGAGCCTCAATTCCTACACCTGTAAAATGGCCATATGCCGATCTCACAGTATTATTGTGAAGATTTAAAGTTTGTTGTGACATGTCCTGCCAGACCAGGTAGCTGTCCCACGTGTAGTGGCTAAAAAGTAGCACTTGCAACCCAGGGCAAGGTGGACAATTAGAAAATGAATTCAAAGTTGACTTCTGGGTCAAGACTACTTGATGATTCTCAGATAATATTTAGCACCAAATAAACATACATGAACTTGATTCTTCTCTTATTGAAATTTTCATGCACCTTTATGTATGGAATAATGTCAACTTTTCCTATAAAAAGTCTGTTTAAAATGACTACACTTAGGTGATTATTCTGCAGACTAAAAGCAAACAGATCCCTGATTAATACACTTCCTAATTGTTCTTTTTGGTTTTGACCCACAACAGTGAGTGGGAAATGGAACAACCCAACCCAAATGACCAATTCTCTATAATTGCTTTCAGAGGCAAGGATTACTACATTAAGTACACGTACCTGTGTGAAGGAGCATGGGCAGGAAAGACAAATGGAATACTAAGGGAAAATGAAAGTAATATAAGCATGGCAATAAAAGTTTGAACTCTGAGGTCAAAATGCTGTGTGACCCTGGGCAAGCTGCCTAACCTCTCTGTGCCTGTGACTTCTCACCTCAAAACTAGCACCTGCCTGCCAAGGTTGTTGTAAAAGTTAAATTTAAAGGGCGGCGCCTGTGGCTCATCAAGTAGGGTGCCGGCCCCATATACCGAAGGTAGCGGGTTCAAACCCGGCCTCGGTAAAACTGCAAAAACAGAAAAATAGCTGGGCGTTGTGGCAGGTGCCTGTAGTCCCAGCTACTTGGGAGGCTGAGGCAGGAGAATCACATAAGCCCAAGAGTTGGAGGTTGCTGTGAACTGTGTGACACCATGGCACTCTACCGAGGGCAATAAAGTGAGACTCTGTCTCTACAAAAAAAAAAAAAAAAAGTTAAATTTAAAAATAATATAAACCTCCTTTGCTTAGGAAGATCACAGCACCATTAGCTGCTGATGCTGTTGCTACTATTACAGCCAACTATTATTTTTCAAAAGGAAAATTCAGGAGCGTAAGAAAAATGGCTGTCTTGCCTGTGTCTGCAGAAACGTTTGAAGAAGGCAGTGTCAACGCACCTATTAAATCTACTCTTGCGGACTATCCTGAAAGGAGTGACAGTGGGGTTTTATTCACCTAGGAAGATAATGGGTTGAGTTTTTGACTTTTCCTCTGTATCTAGAGCCTTATATTTTTTCTTAAAATTGTGTTACCAAAATGTGATAGGTTTCATACCATAAAGATGGTCATGTCACATCAAGAACAGCCTTGAACAGTGTATAATTTCACATTCAAGACTTTCAAACCCTAGCTAGTCATTAAAGTGGGGGAAAGCCACCCATAGTCTAAGGCCCATATTGCAGAACCTTGGGGAGTGCCAAAGCAGGAGCCCATCAGCTTCCACAATGCAGATGACAAGTAGGCCCTGCTGTTCTTAAAGAGACATCCACGCTTTACATCCACAGGTGGTGTATGTGAGCTCCTTATTCATAGATAGAATAAGATAGAATAGATAGAATCATTTGAATGGTCCCAAAGAAAAGGGACAGCCGCATATTTCAATGAAAATATCACAATTTGATCCCAAACTCTGTGTATTCATGATTTATCATGGAAGCATTATATTAAGAAATTATTTTGCAGGGAACTTCATTGTCCCCTACAGCTTGTAAAATACTGTATCAACAGTTTTATTTATTATAGTTTGTGAAACTAAATGAGAAAGAGCTGGGCAAAGAGAGCCTTTTTATTCTAGAGGAAAACAAAAGTTGGTTTGATTATTTTGAGTATTTTAGCAAATGCAGAATAACAAAAGAAACAGGACTGTAAGCATTCCATTGTTCTTACAGATGCACAGTTCTAAATAGTTAGGATCCCAAAATGCTGAAATTATCACCAAAAATAATACGAGTTTTGTAACTAAATTGAGTGAAGAGAAAGAGCATGGCACTCTTTTCAAGTGTCTGTCCAGCACTGAGGAAAAATTATTCCAGAAAAATGTGGAATAGGATTTGGGGCTGCCTATTTTTCAGACTTTCAGAACCATGTGTTGACACTTCTTCCTGGGAAGGCAGCATTGAGTAGTGGTTAGGAAGAGGCCAGCTTTGGAGAAAACAAGAGCCCAGGTCAGTCTCCAGGGACTGGGCTGTGTGGCTCTGGACTAGTCACTCAACCTCTCTGAGTGTTTTCTCTTCCTTATCTGGCAGATATAACAGCTTCTACCCCTAGGATCTCATCAATAAGAAAGTACACACAAAAAGCAAGTGGCCCCCTGTGAGCAGACAGTAACAGGGGCAGGAGGATGGCGACGCCCAAAGGCACAAAAGGTGATTCGAGATGCTCTGCCAAGAACCTAGGTTGTGATAACTATTTCTCTAGGAAAAACGAGAAGCACAGATACTTGTAAAGACCAAGTTCTAAAAGAAGTTCAAGCTAAATTGAGATATGGGAATACCAGATGTCTTTAATTCTTCTTCTTCTTTTCATTTTTCTCCTCTTATTTTGTACTTTAGGGGCCTGGTTTTGTGGAGAATCATTCAACTGTCTGATCCCTCTGTAAAATAGTGTAGAAGATGCAATGATATCAGCATTAAGACTACCGTGATTCCAGCCCATCTAGAGTTTTTGCTGAAATCCAGAGTGATTTATTTCAGTGTATATAGGGTCCAGTCTCAGTGTGGACTGGTTTCTCTCTCCGTTTTTTCTCTGTATTTATTTAGCTCTGGCTGAGGAATAGATAATTTTCAATAAAGGAGATTTTTAGTAACTAGGAAAATAGTGATAATGGTTTTTAATTATGATTTTTATGGCGTACTATGTTTTGTTAATGCTCTAGGCAGTTTATCCCTTACATGAAAGTTTTTGTAGCTGTATTTTCACGTCCTAGTAAAAGAAACCATTACCCACATTCATATATGAATGATTTTATAATTTGTGGAGGAATAACTTAAGATAAAGTAAATATTCAGCAGAAAACTGAGTAGGGTACTTTGTTTGAATATCAAGTGGGTTTACCAGGAGGAAGAAATCACTGAAGCCTATGTCACATGGTGTGATTTAATTGCAAAGAGTATCCATACCACCTGCTAGTGTTAACGGACAAACAAGAAATACCTTCTGACACTTTGGCCTGAATATGTTGCACAGAGCAATTAAACCCTCAAACCATATGTGTAGCCTTCAAAAAAATAATAGGAAAATGTTGACATGTCATCAATGAGGGATTTTTTATTTTCTAAGTAATTGATGCCAATCTCTTACTTTTATTTCCTTGTTTCCCTCATTTAAATAACTCTAAAATTGATAACAAGTTGTCAGGGTTGATCTTCATGACCCAAGAGCGTTTGAAATTTTTGAAATTATGAAAGAATGAATATGACTCTCTCTCACGCACATACACCCCTCTGTGATTGTTGAAAGCAATTTGAACCATATTTTTATTAATTTTTTTTATTAACCCCCGTGCGGCACCAATCTGTGTCCCACCAGGCCTCGGCCTGCCACCTGCAGCAGCCAGGCACTCTGCTGGGCCACGGCCCACGGCCCACCGTGGCCAGGGACTCCGCCGGGAATCTACCAGGCCTCCACCTGCCTGCCAGGGCCAGGAACTCTGGGAGCCGCACAACCTGCATCCTCCTGTACCCTCCATGCCTCCGCACCGGCCCCACCCATCTGACCAGGGAATCAGGAGGCCACTTAACCCGTGCTCTCCCTCTGGAGCCCTCCTCCCAGTCAGAGATGGCTGGAGGCGCAGGTTCCCTTGGCAAAGGCCACCAGGGGCCAGGCACTCCCAGAACGGCGTGCACCATCCCCCACCCTGCTTCGTGATCCAGGCCTGCCACACTCCGGAGCTGCTTCCGCAGCCAGAACTCCCTGGCTGGGGCAGTCTCAGAGGAGCTACACAGGATGATCCTGCTGGGGTCTGATCTGGGAGAGACACCTCCCCAACTCTGAGGATGGTCATAGGCAACAGTGAAAAATAATCATGAGGTGGAATCAACAGAAAAACTCTGGCAATATGAATAATCAGAGTATATCAACTCCCCCAAGGAACGACAAGGTAGACACAGCACAAGATCCCTTCCATAAGCAAATGGCTGAGATGTCAGAAATCGAATTCAGAGTCTGGATAGCAAATAAGATCAGTGGAATGGAGGAAAAGATGGAATTAGAATTTCAAGCAGTAATCCAAAAGATGACCCAAAAGATGTCTCAAGAATTCAACGAATTCAAAGACAAAATGACCAAAGATTTTGACACATTGAGGCAAGAAGTTGCAGCCTTCAAAGATCTGGGAAATACAGTAGAATCTTTCAGTAACAGAATGGAGCAAGCAGAAGAAAGGATTTCTGACATGAAAGACAAAGCTTTCGAACGCTCCCAAACTTCCAAAGAAGAAGAGAAATGGAAGGCAAAAACGGATCATTCTCTCAGACAGCTCTGGGATAACTCGAAGAAAACCAATATTTGCCTTATAGGGATACCTGAAAACGACGAAGTGGCATCACAAGGGACAGGGTCTCTTCTTTATGAGATTATGAAAGAGAACTTTCCAGACATGCCAAGAGATTCTGAAATTCAGATAGCAGACAGTTTCAGAACCCCAGCGTGACTCAACCCGAATAAGACATTCCCCCAGGCACATCATAATTAAGTTCACGAAAGTTAATATGAAAGAGGAAATTCTGAAAGCAGCCAGACGTAAGAAATCCATTACCTACAAGGGGAAGAATACTAGAATAACCGCAGATCTCTCTGATCAAACCTTTCAAGCTAGAAGAGAATGGTCATCGACTTTTAATCTCCTAAAACAAAAGAACTTTCAATCCAGGATCCTGTAACCACCTAAACTGAGTTTCATTTATGATGGAGAAATTAAATACTTTAATGACATCCACATGTTGAAGAAATTTGCTGTAACTAAACCAGCTCTCCAGGATTTTCTCAGACCTATCCTCCATAATGACCAGAGCAATCCTCCACCACAAAAGTAAACTCACCTAGAAACTTTTTATCAAATTTCATCTTCCACAGTGATGAAAGGATTAAAAATGTTCACTGGACTTTCTAAAGATTTATCGTTTTTTTTCAATTAATGTGAATGGTTTAAATTGTCCTCTAAAGAGGCATAGGTTGGCTGACTGGATACAAAAACTCAGGCCAGATATCTGCTGCATACAAGAACTCATCTTACCTTAAAAGATAAATTTAGACTCAAGGTGAAGGGATGGTCATCTATATTCCAGGCAAATGGAAAACAGAAAAAAGCAGGAGTTGCAAGCTTATTTACAGATATAATAGGCTTTAAACCAACCAAAGTAAAGAAGGATAAAGACGGACATTTCATATTTGTTAAAGGTACTACTCAATATGATGAGATTTCAATTATTAATCTTTATGCACCCAGCCAGAACACGCCTCAATTTATATGAGAAACTCTAATAGACATGAGTAACTTGATTTCCTCCAGCTCCATAGTAGTTGGAGATTTTAACACTCCTTTAGCAGTGTTGGATAGATCCTCCAAAAAGAAGCTAAGTAAAGAAATTTTAGATTTAGGCCGGGCGTGGTGGCTCACGTCTGTAATCCCAGCACTGTGGGAGGCCAAGGAGGGTGGATTTCCAGTGCTCATGGTTCGAGACCAGCATGAGTGAGCCAGAGAAAAGACCCCATCTCTACCACCAGGAAAGAACACCACCGGGCGTTGTGGCGAGCGCCTGTAATCCCAGCTACTTGGGAGGCAACCGGCCCGCGCATCGTTACAAGGAAGGACAATGGAAAACAAACAAACAAACAAAAAAAAAAAAAAAAACAGGGAAACTGAAGAAAAGTAAAAGCCAGCTGAAAATAAAAAAAAAAAAGAAATTTTAGATTTAAAATTAACCATTCAAAAAATGGATTTAACAGACATATAAATAAAATTTAATCCTAATAAAATTGAATACACATTCTTCTCAGCACCCCATGGAACATACTCCAAAATCAATCACATCTTAGGTCACAAGTCTAACCTCAGCAAATTTAAAAGAACAGAAATTATTCCTTGCATCTTCTCCGACGATCATG